>WNWK01004986.1:0-129042 GCA_009830355.1 Cherax destructor | reverse complement strand
ATCCTCTTTTCTGCAACACTGCAAACTCCCGATGTGTTGATTGCAACACGAAAGGCCTAGAGCTATCATTCAACCCCCCGTGGCTTTATGCTTAATGTGTTTGTACATTTTAGGATATCGGCCTCTTTGATAGGTTTGAATTAAATTTGGGCTGCATACCTGGAGTATACCTGGAGAAGGCTTCGGGAGTCAACGCCCCCTCGGCTCGGTCTGTGACCAGGCCTCATGGTCTATCAGGGCCTGATCAATCAGGCTGTTACTGTTGGCCTCACGAAATTCGACGTAAGAACCATAGCCTGGCTGATCAGGTACTGACTTTAGGTGCCTGTCCAGAGCCTTCTTGAAGACAGCTAGGGGTCTATTGGTAATCCCCCTTATGTATGCTGGAAGGCAGTTGAGCAGTCTTTGGCCCCTGACACTTATTGTGTTGTCTCTTATCGTACTAGTGGCACCCCTGCTTTTCATTGAGAGGATGTTGAATTGTCTGCTGAGTCTTTTGCTTTCATAGGGAGTGATTTTCGTGTGCAAGTTTGGTACTAATCCCTCTAGGATTTTCCAAGTGTATATAATCATGTATCTCTCCCGCCTGCATTCTAGGGAGTACAGGTCGAGGAACTTCAACCTGCACTCCCAGTAACTGAGGTGTTTTATCGTATTTATGTGTGCCGTGAAGATCCTCTGTACATTTTTTAGGTCAGCAATTTCACCTGCCTTGAAAGGCACTGTTAGTGTGCAGCAATATTCCAGCCTAGATAGAACAAGCGACCTGAAGAGTGTCATCATGGGCTTGGCATCCCTAGCTTTGAAGGTTCTCATTATCCATCTTGTCATTTTCTAGCAGATGCGATTGATACACTGTTGTAGTCTTTGAAAGTGAGATCCTCTGACATGATCACTCCCAGGTCCTTTACATTAGTATTTCGCTCTATTGTGTGGTTGGAATTTGTTTTATACTCCGATATAGTTTTAATTTCCTCACGTTTCCATATCGGAGGAATTGAAATTTCTCATCATTGAACTTCATATTGTTTTCTGCGGCCCATTTGAAAAGTTGGTTGATGTCAGCTTGGAGTCTAGCAGTGTCTTCACTGGTGGACACTGTCATGCAAATTCGGGTGTCATCTGCAAAGGAAGACACGGCGCTGTGGCTTACATCTCTATGTCATATATGAGGATGAGGAACAGGATGGGGGTGAGTACTGTGCCTTGTGGAACAGAGCTTTTCACTGTAGCCGACTCAGACTTTACTGTTTACTACTACTCTTTGTGTTCTATTTGTTACGAAATTATAGATCCATCTACCAACTTTTCCTGTTATTCCTTTATCACGCATTTTGTGCGCTATTACACCATGGTCACACTTGTCAAAGGCTTTCGCAAAGTCTGGATACATCTTCTAGGGCATCCAGGACTTTGTCATAGTGGTCCAGTAGTTGGGACAGGCATATGTCCTAATCTAAAAGTATTATCGAAAACATTTTTATATTAGTTTCCACAAGCTGACGTGAATGCCTCTTCAGAGTTCCTTGAAATCTTCAACACTAATATTTAAGTAAATTATCAACTTATGTCGCATTCTGCACTGAGGCACTGAGGACTAGCGTTGTAGAATACGCGGATACCTTCCTCGGATCGCACAACTACTGAAATACGTCTAGCTTTTTATAATGATTGTATGAAGCCCAAAATTATTAAGTAGGTAAGTGTGAACAGGTTAAATAAAGGTGTTTTTTCAGACTGTTGTTTGATATTTCAACCTTTTCATTAATCATATGGTTATTGTACTAATACAGCGTTGAAAAAATAGGGTGTACTTTAACGACCCGTGTATTCAATACTGGCATTAAAATTAAGTTAATAATTTCGACTGAGGTCGTTGTCTACAGACTGGGACGAGTGGCCAGCTGATGGATGTAAACAACATGGCGGAAAATCAAGCTGACGTTCACTAGTAGTGCTGCCCCTGCAAGACGATTAACCATGGCTTCTACGTATTTTCCCGGCTCTGGGGACATCATTCATCTCAATGTGGGAGGACAGAGGTTTGTAAAATGAGGATGAAGATAAGTTTAGGTATGAGTTGATTTTCAGAAGTTATCACCAGGCGGTAGGTGATGCTCTACTGGACATTAATACAAATACATTTACTTAATTAGTGATGTCTGTGAGGAAAGAAGAAGTTGATAGTTTCGCAGGTGTTTGTAGTGTTCTTAAACTGTTTTATTTTTACTTTAATAGCACAATAAAACTACTTAATTAACAGACCGGTAGGCAGAGATCTGTAATTTAAATTTTTGTGTAATACCTTATATATATAAAGGTAATTCCACAGATAACTTTACATTATAGATCTGTGTTTGCTAGTCTGTTACAGTATTAACCAATTTTACTGTGCATTATTTACTTTCAGCCAGGATAAATGAGACATCTAGACTACATCCCCTCAAGGGTGGGTCCTTGATGCTGGTGAGGGGCTCTTAATCTAGGGAATTGGATCTGTGCTCCGGTTCCCTTAATTGAGCCTGAATGCCTTCTATCCCCTCCCCTTACAGGCACTCTATAATCCCTATGGGTTTAGTGCTCACCCATACTAATAATAATGGACTCTACATTGTAACAGCTTATTGACATAATAACCTAACATAGGAACGAATTTGTATAAGATTATTATACTTGTGAAACATTAATTAGTGGATATTGTATTTTTATTTAACTTCAGTTTGGCTCTTTTTCCAGATTCAGTACATCACGACACACACTTACGTGGGTTCCTGACACTTTCTTCACATCCTTATTGTCTGGACGAATCTCAACACTTAGAGATGAATCTGGAGCTATATTCATTGATCGGGATCCATCCCTCTTCAGTATCATTCTCAATTATCTTCGTACCCGGGATCTTAACATGTCAATTGTTGATATCAGTGCCCTGAGGTATAGCTTTATATTGTTTTAAAAGATGACTTTATAAATTTAGTCTTCATTTTTTTTTTTATATACAGATAGCTTTTAAAAATATTTCATTATTTAAATGATTTGTATTATGAAATTTTTTATTATCATAATTTAATTTGAAAATAATTTGATTGAAACAGTTATCTTTCTTTTGTGGTAATAATTTTTAGTTATAAATCAGTTTTTGGACTAAGGTTAAACTATGTTGTAACCATTCAGGTAACTTTAATTTTTTTATTATGTTATATAAAATTAAGTACATACTGCATTTTTTTTTTTTTTTTACTTAATCAAAAATTCCTTCAAATAATTAGTAGTACTAATTTATGACTATGTTTTCTCTATTGGTGTAGCATATATTTTTAATGTCTCTTCTGAATATCAGATTTTGGTAATTTAATACAGTATATACAGTACTTGAAAGATGAACCTTTCACACATCTTCATTCATGGTGTGGGTTCTCTGAATCTCTTCACAGATATTACCATGCTCACACTCCAACAGTGCATTAACCCCTATAGACCAGCTTCCACCATTCATTTCATTACAAAATCCTCACATATACCTGTAATATGTACAAGCCTCTTTCTCTCAATATATCTCACACCATCATTCCAACCTTTCTTTGGATACTCCCTCCTGCTCCTTCCATTCATCCCTTATGAAGATGCCTTTATAATGCTTCATGACTAACATCATAATAGCCCTTCTGCTCTTTGCATTACATCTTTTTCATAAACTGTTTCTGAAATATTTTCCCAGCAGATCATAGCAGTAGCAAAAAATTTTCTAAACAATGAGCCTTGCCCGTTGTTTCTCAAATCAATTCTCTCAGTGGATTGTGACTAACAGACAATTCTGTAGCCCAGTTTACGTTGTAAGTGATGTTTACATCGCTTGTTGTGCAATGTTTAAAAGTGGATTGCAACCATAATAATACATTGCTGTTTAACTTTAGGCCTTAAACCTTACAAAACTAAACTGATCCTTTCCCATTTTACATTCATTGGCAAACTTTTCATTACACACTCTTCAAAACTCCTGCAAATTATTTATCTTCATCTGTCATGGCATAAACTCTATTCTTTGCATCCAAAATATATTTCATCTTACATAATCCTGTCTAGGAATTTTACCTTATTTCTTCTTTGCACTAATCTCTCTAATGTTCCTCAGTGCTGTATGACCCTTGTGGGTTTAGTGCTTAGTTATGATTATAATAATAATCTCTCATGTTCCATTATTTCAAGTTTGCCAGTGATTCACTTAATATTTTGAAGTTCCTTCAATTCAGTGTTTCATCATACATGCCTGTGACATGCCATCACATTTTTAATATTTTTCTTTGTTATTTTTCTCTTCTCTAATCTGTTAGTTACTAATTTTCAACAGTAAAGGGCTAATTAGAAAAGTAATAACCCACTTAAGTTACAATATTTCTTTAATAATTTTTAAGATTCTTGACCTATGCCTTTCAATATTAGGCACGAAGCAGAGTTCTATGGTATTGCCCCATTGGTGAAGCGCTTAATGTTGTGCCAAGATTTACACCATTCGTCATGTGGAGATGTCCTCTTTTGTGGATACCTCTCGCCTCCTAGTAAGTTTCTTGGTTTTATGCAATTAATGTTATGATCATTTTATTGCCACAATGATTCTTCATTTTGTGATGATTATTATTATACACAAAACTATCATATTTCCAATTGATATATTACAGCCATTCCGATTCAAGAGCCTCCACCATCCTCATCTTCAGAGTCCCGTGAAAGTCAGAGCAGACCACCACCAAGCAATGGTAATAACAACATGAACAGTAATAATAACAATAACAACAACAGTGCAGCTGGGGGAGTAATGCGTTTACCTGAAGCAACAGCAACATCAAGTGGAGGAGTTCCAGGACCTGGTGGAGGGGGGGCAGTAGCAGTCCCCAGGCCAGGCCACTCTCGTAACTCTTCCCTTGATATGCGTCATAATCCTCCGCAGCTTGTTGGGCAAGGTGTGTTCTGTAATCATTGTGAATAATTAAATTTTACTGAACAGTGCTTAAGTTTTTTTATAACAAGGTTTCATAAACTGTATGTACATGCCTAGCTCTACTAGTCTAGTTGTGGTTGTGCGAGGTTGGTTCACAAGTCCTGACCCCGCCTCATCCTCGCTAATGGCCAGTTGTTTCAGATTTTTAGCATTTTATTTCTTATCATACTTGTATGATTCAAAGCTATTCTGAGTCTGTCTCCTTCATTTTCAGGTCAGTCCACTTCATAAACCCAAAACTAAAAAGTAGTATATCCTGATCTCTGTAACACCTCATCTTCATTTTCCAGTTGTTCCCTTGTCTTTGGTGCCTCTGCATTTTTTGTATATTGTGATTATGGTGTCTGGCTCTCCTCTTATCTACCATATTTTTTGTTTCCGTAACATCCATTCATATGTCTGTATGAAAGGCTCTTGATTCAAAGAATATGAACTACCCTTTCCTTCCCTTCCCTGGATTAAACCTGATTATCTCCCATTTCCCAAGCATTATATAATTCTTATGAGTTTACTGCTTCCCCAGTAAATAAATATATCCTGGCATGTGGCCAGCAGTAACAGCCTGGTTGATCAGACCCTGATCCACCATGAGACCTGGTCTCATACTGGGCCGCGGGGGTGTTGACCACCGAAACCCTCTCCAGGTATAGGTCTGTCCTCTCACATCAGGCACTGTTTTTCTCAAACTAGATTATTTGTCTTTTGAATGTTTTTGATCAGGTGTGACCTTTATGCAAGTACAGTACTACATTCTCTACAGTGGGCCTACCATGGGTACAGAGCCCTTATTAACTTTGCAAATTAGAGGTTTGTAATGTCTATTTCTTATAGAAGAATATGGTTTATGTTTTGAGTCATTTCTAATAGTTTGTTTCTTGGCAAAAGTATGAGCTTTGGTGCCTCCATTATTTTGTTTTTGTTTTTAACACACCGGCCATTTTCCACCTAGGTAAAGTGATCCATAAAAGAAGAAATGCTTTCACCATCACTCTATCACTGTCTTGCCAGAGACAGGCCAACATTACAGCTCAGATGCCCCTCCAAACTGCAGTATCCCCATCCCTCCTTCAGGACTCAAGTCTGGCTAACTGGTTTTCCTGATTCCCTTCATAAATGTTACCTTGCTCTCACTCCAAGAGCACATAACCATAAAAACTACTTGCCTCTACTCCTATCTAACATGCATGCACATGCCTGTTAAATATCATAGCCCCTCGTATACAAAACCTCCTTTATCCTTCCCTCCAGCCTTTCCTAGGATGACCCCTATTCCTCCTTCCCTCCACTACAGATTTATACACCAATTTATCCTATTTTACTCCACCCTCTAAATGTCCATACTTCCTCAGTAATCCTGCCTCAGCCTTCTGAACAATACTTTTAGTAACCCTATGCCTTCTAATCTCCAAATTATGAATTTCTTGCATGATATGCCACACATTCCACTACCTCCAGCCTCCTCGCTGCAACATTTAAACTTATGCTTCACACCCATATAAGAGTTTTGTACCACTATACTCAGGTACATTGCTCTATTTACCTCAATGGATAAGGTTCTTTGTTTCCACAGATGCCCTGATGCACCACCCACCTTTTTCTCCTCATCAGTTCAGTAGTTCACCTCATCTTTCATAGTACTTAACAATTTAAAACCAGTTTCCTATTGGCGAGCTGATCATTGATCATGGAGTAAAGTTTGTTGTTTGTACTATGTAACTTTATCTTCCTTGACAATCTTTTATGAAGGCTTTCTAGATTTCGAATTAGTCTACACCCTGTGGGAATTTATTAAAGAAGTTTCACTTTTCCTTGTAATTAAGAAATTCTAATAAATTTGTTATACAGGATCTTTTACTGTGTTATGCATTCTACTTGATTATCAGTTAGTGAGTTATCTTCCAGGTATGTTACATTTCTTCCTCTAATGACGGTCTGCATTACTTTTCCTGATGTGTCGAGCTAATAGGGTGGTACTTTTGGACATGTCTTGTCCTTTTTTTTTAATATTGGAGTAACATTTGTTAGTTTCCAGTCATCTGGTGCTAGCCCTCTTCTACTGATTTTGTTAACTGCTGTATTCAGGGTCAGCTTGAGGCAAGTGCCATCGATGCAACACATTTGGCCCCACGCCCGGAGGGGTGCCTCACAATGTATTCACATCCCTACTTCCCTCAGGATGAAGGCGGGAGGGTAGGTATCACTTGTAATTATAATGGGAATTGTATTGAATATCCCAAATAATGATACAACATTCATTACACATTATTTTATTATAATTATTATTTTTAACACCAGCCATCTCCTGCTGAGATAGGTTGTCCTGACAAAACAGAAAACATTTTCACTGTCCTTCATTCAATCACTGTCTTACCAGAAGGACACTGACATCACAGTTCAGATGACCCTCCAAACAGCAACATCCTCACCTCTCTTTCAGTGTTGACACTATATTTCCCACCTCCAGGACTTGAGTCTGGTTAAACAGGTTTTCCTGAATTGCTTCATAAATGTAACCTTGCTCACACTCCAATTGCAAGTCAAATCATAAAACCCACTTGCCTCCACAAACTTGTTTCTAACATGCTCACACAAGTCTGTTGCATGTCTTATCCCCTAGCACTCAAAACCTTCTTTACCCCCTGCCCTCCAACCTTTCCTAGAATGACCCCAACCCTCTTTCCTGCCACCTCACATTTATACACCCTCCTAGTCATAGTATTTTTCTCCATCCTCTCTCAATGTCTAGCAGCAGCTTTTTTATCACACACAGCACTCTGCTAGCTGACTCTGTCGTGTACGGTCACAGCAGCTCTGACTCTTGGTATTCAGTCTCCCTGCGATCCCCGTTGGGGAGGGGAATTTATACCTTCGTCTCCATCCTTTGTTGGTCATCACGATGAGTTATGCAAATCGTGTTAAGATCAAACCCAACAGTGGCACAGTGAATGATTCATACCCTCCTAAATTTATTTACCCACCTTTGCTACTTCTCTAAATATCCCAACAAAACTGTCATTGGCAAAAACCAGCTGCCACTTCATACTAGATTCGCTATCTTTCAGTTCCACATCTCTTCCCAACACACTAGCATTCACTTCTTTTACAACCTTATCTATAAATATGTTAAACAACCATGATGACATCGCACATCCCTGTCTAAGACCTACTTTTACTGGAAAATAATCTCCCTCTCTCCTGTGTACTTCAACTTGCCCATCGCTATTTACATAAAAGCTCTACCACCTGTTCCATAAATCTACCACATTGCTCCTGCACTCTGCAGCACCCAGCCTATCAAAGGTTCAAGATAACTCTGACTACTACTCTCGTAGGGTTCACAGTTTGGTGTTTAGACTCTTTAAAGTAGTTTTTCTGGCCTAATTAATTTGTTTAGACTCGGCTTCTTTAAATATTGCATTTTAATGTGTTTAATGCTGATTTCACTAATGTCTATTATGCCAGTCTGTCTCTACAAACTAGAATTTGTGGAATAGCTACAATCATGTTATTTCCAGTTGAGAAGACAGCTGAAGGCTGTGTTGAATATGGTATCCATTTCATTAATTGTCTCTCCAATTCAGATTCAGATATTTATTTGCAAAACTAATTACATAAAAGGTAAGGGATAATGCAGATATAATGTACATGATAAATTACAAAGCCTATACAGTATTGTGCCTAATATTTCAGGCAAGATTTTATTTAATACTTTTGATTCTTTAATACATATATTAATACAGATATAAAATTAATTGCTTATGCTAATGAGCAAGACAAAAAGGCAATCAAGTATGTGGGCCCAGCATGGAGCCTCCCCTTTGGTAAAGCACATGCTGAAACTCCATGTGGTCTTAAGGTTGGCAACCACACTAGTTTACAAACTGAGAAGAATGCACTATAATAAGTTGAAGGAACTGAGCATGACATCCTTGGTTGAGAGGAAGACTAGTGGAGATATGTTTGCGACACACAGTTTTGAGAGAAATTAATAGCGATAAACTAGTTATTTGAATTAGATCGTCAGAGACAAGGAGAACACAGGTAAACGTTTTAGACAAAGGTGAACCATATTAATGCTGAAAAGTATTGTTCTACTTTAGTCTCATGGTGGTAAAAAAAAAAAAAAAAAAAGAGGAATGCATTGATTGATGAATATGCATTTACATGCTCCAAGCTCATACACAGAATTTTTTATTAGCCTAACAGTATCTGTATTATAACATATACGTACTGTGCGCATATGGAAAAATTCACAAAATTAAGCATTCTTACATAACTTCTATTTATTTATGCTTGCACCCAGGTCTGCATAATGGTGTGTATCCTGGGCACATGTCCCGTAGCTCAAGTGATCTTCGGAGCCATGCAGCAAGATCACACTCCAGAACACCCTCCATGGATCTTAGGCACTCACGGAACTCTTCTGCTGATCTTAATAAATTCTTCAAGAATGAAATCAATGTTCTAAACAATGCAGGACCCCCAGGTAAGCTATCAGATTTCCTTGTCTTAAGCTTCAGATTTCTTTATCATAAAATAGTTACTGTGTTGTTGGACATTTACACCTGATCAAGGGTGGTACAATATGACATTCCATTATGAGATATATGCTGTCATTTCACATATTTTATAGAGCCATCTTTTTTTTCATATCTAGATTTATGGTACTGTGTGTGTTTGCTAATCCTCAATATTGATTGTTTACATTGTCTTGGTTCTCATCCTTTAATTTGAGAAGGCACAATGCTCTTCCTATTACAGCATATGTACAGATCTCCATCTGAGCATCACATGAAAATCACATTCAAAATTAGATGCCCAAAATTCATACATTACTTAATACTACATGGTAGTATAAATACCTGTCCAAAACAATACTGCCTTACACCCAGTTGTATCATTCTCATACTGTAAACTACTTTCAACAACGCACAATGTTATATTCCCATAATATAATTTAAATATTTACTATTGATATAAACAACCTGCAAATTACTTTCAACTTGTCCCAATGTAATATCCCCAGATTGTAATTTGAGTAAACTTACTGTTTGCTATAAATAAAAACAGATGTACAACTTAAACTATGATCAATTTCTCTAGTATTAAGTAGTCTGTAAGCCATTAAATTTAGTCTGCCCATAATACCATGGCATGATAGTGGCTCTCTTTGCATTGCAACTCATTATAATTACATAATCTCACTGTAAACTTGCAATGAAATAAAAATTTGTATTTGTATTCGTAGTTTTTTTTTGGAGCGGAGGTCACCCTACTTTGGTGAGAGACAGCCTGTGTAGTATAAAAAAAAATTACATGGTACAGCTGATGCAAGTGTTGAAGGGCTGAAGCTTTTCTGTGGCTGTCACACAGTTACTTGCAACAGCTAGCTTCTTTTATCCCATCACTTTTTTTTCTTTGTTATTCATTTATATATCATTCACTTTTATTTTGGCAACTGTGTGTGTGAAAAACTGCATATACTTAGGGGGAACACAGACTCCCAAGTCCACACTCGTTATGATCCTTGAATTAATCTATCGCTTCAGTTATTCTACATCTATATCCATGCAGATACAGTATAAATTTTTTTGACAATACCTTGTTACATTTTTTAATGATTTAGGATAAACATCATTTTAGTTGGGGATACTATCAGAATGCCTTTTATGCAGAGTATTGTTTTAACTCATTATTTTCTTTTCAAGCTTCTTAATTTGTAACTAGAATTTCCATATACACATTGTTCAACATTGTTTAATGAATGACCTTTCTCTCATCTAGGGTCAAGCTGGGTGGATCCCTTAAGGGTTCGGATGGTGAAAGCTCATCATAATTGGATTTTGGTAGCTTATGCACATTTTGTCACCTGTTACAGGTAAAAAATTTATTCAGTATTTTTCTGTATAACAAATTATGAAATGTTATAACATGTTTCCTGGTATTGAATCTCATATTATTAGCCCTGTTAGTTTTTTATTAAACCACATACATGTATATATAATACTCCATGGAGAAGTGGAACAGAATTCTTCCTCCGTAAGCCTCCTTGCCAGGAGCAAGAGGCTAGTAACCCCTTCTTCTGTATAAAATAGTAAATTTGAAAAGAGAAACTTTTGTTGTTCTTTTTGGGCCACCCTGACTCAGTAGGATACAGCCAGTTTGTTGAAAGAAGAAGATATATATAATAATTAACATGGAAAAGCGGAGAAGAATCCATCTTCCATAAGCCATGAATGTCATAGGGCTACTAAAATACCAAGAGCAAGTGGCTAGTAACCCCTTCTCCTGTATAAAATACTAAATTTAAAAAGAGAAACTTTTGTTTTTCTCTTTGGGCCACCCCGCCTTGGTGGGTTATGGCCGATTTGTTGAAAGAAGAAGAATTAACATGGGAAAACGGAGAAGAATCCGTCTTCCATAAGCCATGAATGTCATAGGGCTACTAAAATGCCAGGAGCAAGGGGCTAGTAACCCTTTCTTCTGTATAAATTGCTAATTAAAAGAAAAACATAGTTCCTTTTTTCAGGTCACCCTGCCTTGGTGGGAGATGGCCATTGTGTTTAAAAAAATATATACTTAGTACATGTATATAGTAATGTGAAATATTTTAATCATCCATTATATTATTGTTAAACTGAACAAATATTGGTTATCAGACTTGGTGCAGTACTTCAGAAAACAACTGGGCACTACCTCTATGGACAAAATCCAGAATTAGACTTTTCTACATTTCGTCCAATACTTCCATTATTTCATAGGTAGTAGGTTGGTAGACAGCAACCACCCAGGGAGGTACTACCGTCCTGCCAGGTGACTGTGAAACAGAAACCTGAAACTGTTTTACATGATGGTAGGATTGCTGGTGTCTTTTTTCTGTCTCATAAACACGCTGGATAACAGGTATATCTAGCTACTTCTACTTACAAGTAGGTTATACTACACAGGCATGCACATGCATATATATACATACACACATCTATATTTTTCTTCTTTTTCTTAATAGCTCTTGTTCTTCTTTATTTCCTCTATTGTCCATGTGGAAGTGGAAAAGAATTCTTCCTCCGTAAGCCATGCGTCTCGTCCTGTACACATTTACTAAAAAAACGAATAAGAAAAGTATGCTGTTGGAGTGTGAGCAAAGTAACATTTATGAAGGGATTCAGGGAAACCGGCAGGCCGGACTTGAGTCCTGGAGATGGGAAGTACAGTGTCTGCACTCTGAAGGAGGGGTGTTAATGTTGCAGTTTTATAACTGTAGTGTAAAGCACCCCTCTGGCAAGACAGTGATGGAGTGAATGATGACGAAAGTTTTTCTTTTTCGGGCCACCCTGCCTTGGTGGGAATCGGCCGATGTGTTAATAAAAAAAAATAATACTTCCATTATTAATCTTTTCTTCGTAAGCCATTTTTTTTTTCAACAAGTCGGCCATCTCCCACCGAGGCAGGGTGACCCAAAAAGAAAGAAAATCCCCAAAAGAAAATACTTTCATCATTCAACACTTTCACCTCACTCATACCGGTTAATTGGACTTGAGTCCTGGAAATGGGAAGTACAATGCCTGCACTTTAAAGGAGGGGTTTGGGATATTGGCAGTTTGGAGGGACTTCTAAACTGTCGTATCTGAGCTCCTATGCAAAGACAGTGATTATGTACGAGTCAGGTGAAAGTGTTGAATGATGATGAAAGTATTTTCTTTTTGGGAATTTTCTTTCTTTTTGGGTCACCCTGCCTCAGTGGGAGACAGCCGACTTAGGAGAGTTAGGAGGCTCTGGTGGTCTGGTGGCTAAAGCTCTCGCTTCACACGGCGAGGGCCTGGGTTCGATTCCCAGCCAGGGCAGAAACATTGGGCGTGTTTCTTTACACCTGTTGTCTATGTTCCCCATCAGTAAAATGGGTACCTGGGTGTTAGTCGACTGGTGTGAGTCGCATCCTAGGACACTGACCTAATCTGCCCGAAATGCTCAGCATAACAAGGGACTTTCTATATAGTAGTATGTCACTGATGTCAGCTAGGCCTGTATACCATGTACTTGTAGTAAATAAAGATATTATTATTATTATTATTATTATTGTTGAAAAAAAAAAACTTCCATTATTTGTCCAGCCAATTTTGGGGGGCTGAAATTGCTAAAATCCATTAATGTGAGGTCTTGCTGTGTTGCAATGACTTTCTTGGTTAGTACAGTGGTACCCCGGTTTACGATGGTCCCCAAACTCACCCTTTTATGTAAGTTTATTTTTTTAAATGCTTTTGTAAGTGTAATTTTGGGGGTCTAAAAGGACTAGTCTATTTTACAACATTTCTTAAGGAGATAAATTCGTTTGGTAATGGCACTTGAACAGCATTCTGGAATGAAAAAATATCGTAAACCGGGGTACCACTGTATATGTATAGCTATCTATACATTGAGTTACTGTATTCTATAGTATTTGCTCTGCTAAACTTAATGAGAGTTCACCATTTAAGAATATAAAAGTAAAGTTTACACAGAAAATGAGGATTACAGTGAGTGATTAAAATTGCAGCACATATATACTGCTAGCAGTGAACATTTACAGTGGACCCCCGCCTAACAAGCAAAATTCATTCCAGAAGCCTGCTCTTGTGCCATTACCGAACGAATTTACTTCCTTAAGAAATAATGTCACGTAGGTTAGTAGTCTATTTCAGACCCCCCAGACCCCCAAAAATACACTTCCACAAGCACTTACAATATTATACTTACATAATTGTACGATTTCCGGGGTGCTCGTTTGGCGGGGGTCCACTGTATATGTATATGAAGCAGTATAGACAATATATACACAGAAATAAAATCTTTATTCTTTATTACTGTGTAGGTATATGAAGGCAGTGACAATGCATTCAAGTTGTCCAGACCTGCCACATTCCCCATGAAAACTTGGTATATTACTGCTTTTCAAAAATCCTTTAAGAAATTGGGATTTCTTAAGAAATAAAGGGAGTCCTCTGCATGAATATACATTACTGTCAGAATCTCTTCTGATAGACAGCTGACTTATCATGGCCAGGTTTTAGATTTGCATTTTCTCTTCTTTATTCAGTGGCATTGTGGTCATGCATGCTAATTAAGCAAAATAACTTAAATGGTTTATACTCATAGTTCTTCGTAAAGCTTTTATAAATAGTGAACCTAGATTTAAAGGATTTTGAAAATGCAGGACAAAATCTACTGGGTCATATCATTAAATTACAATAGACGAGTCTGTTGACTACAGAATTGTTCCTTATTGTTATGATCATGAGAAAACAAACTTATCTCAGTCCACCACAATCGCCTCTTTTTCCCTTTCCCCATTAATCCCTTAAATTGAGTTTCTTTTTGTATGTTACTTTGATCAAGTCTATCAATTTATACAAATTAATTTCTTTAAATTTTTTCGTATGTTAGGTATGTCAGCCCAGATAGCATGCATAGCTCATTTGTATAAAAGAAAGGGGGACAAGAGTGAGTGTAAGAATTATATGCTTATTGAGTATACTGGGTAAAGTGTTTAAAAGAGATAAGACAGAAAATAGGATTGCAGAGGAACAAATAGGATTTCAGAAGGGTACAGGATGTGCAGACCAAGCTTTTACAGTGAAACATAAGAGTGAACAATACTGAGATAAGGATAAAGAACTGTTTGTTGCATTTATGAATTTAGAAAAGGCATATGATAGGGTGGATAGAGAATCAACGTGGCAGATGTTGCGGGTATATATGGAATAGGTGGTATGTTACTAAAAGCAGTAAAGAGTTATGTGTAGAGTGATGGCTCAGGTTAGAGTATGTAGGAGACAAGAGGACTGTTTTTCAGTAAAAGTAGTCCTTAGGCAGATATGTGATATCACCGTAGTTGTTTATCATATACAGCCTCTCCTCACTTAGTGACGTACTCGTTTATTGATGACTCGGACTTATGATGGGCTCTCTGACCAGTATGCATACCTAAATAATGCATATTAGATCTAATTTCCTTTTATTATGTTTATTACAATATACAGTACACTACTGTATAAACATTTAAAAATATACTAAAAATGTTATAATATACAGTACACTACTGTATAAACATTTAAAAATATGCTAAAATTGTTATAAATGGTGCAAAGGTAACATTAAAACAATATCAAAGATAGTTCACACAAACCCACTACTATTATACTATGCGCCTTGCTTAGTGATGAATTCATTTACCGACATGGTCTTAGGAACAGAACTCCGTTGTTAAGTGAGTAGAGGCTGTATATACGTATATATATAGACAGGATTTGTAAAGGAAGTGAAAACTAGGGTGTAGGGTAGAAGTGTGGGATTAAAGGATAATGAATCTAATATAAAGTAGAAGTTGTCACAGTTATTCTCTGTTGATGACACAGATCTTTTGGGAAATTCTGGAAAGAAGTTACAAAGGGAGGGTATGTAAAATAAGAGAATTACTAATGAGCATAGAAAAAAAAAAGGAAAGGTGATGAATAACAAAAAAAGTTTGGGAAATGAAAGATTGGAGAGAGGGAGTGAGTATGAATGAAGTAAATGTTTTTAGAATTTTGGGAGCAGGCATGTCAGCAGATTGGTCTATGAAAGATGAGGTGAACCATAAAATGGATGAGGGAAAAAGGATGGGTGGAATGTTGTTGAATCTATAGAATGAAACTTATCTGTGGAGGCAAAAAGGGAAATGTACCCGTATATAGGGATATGTACCCCCATTTTTATATGGATGTGAGGAATGTGCTTTAACCCTTAAACTGTCCACACGTAGATATACGTTCACGTGCGTACTGCCCCGAACGTAGATCTACGTTTTATTTTTCATTCCTTCAAATTTAGTGCGATAGGCCTGAGTCGCCTAGACATGAGAGAATGGATCTGCGCCCTCAGTGTGCGCAGTATTAAAAAAATCTGGGACCACTTAGTACCTTGTGGGAGCACCAGTTCAATTGAGTGCCAGCTAGAGCAAATACTGTGGCAAACACCAGGGATTCACTGATGTCATGTCGTATTAACACTCCCCTTATAAGAGGAAAGTAAAAATAGGTTAGATAAATACATGAGTGGCTGTGGGTGGGTGTGAGTTGGACCTGACTAGCTTGTGCTACTAGGTCTGATGCCATGCTCCTTCCTTCAGAGGATGTGACCTGATTAGGTGGGTCATTGGTCTAAGCTGGGGGGTGATATGGACCTGCCTTGCATGGGCCAGTAGGCCTGCTGCAGTGTTCCTTCTTTCTTATGTTCTTATGTATTCGGCAGGCTGGCTGGCTTTGGCTGTCTCTGGCTGTCTCTCTATCTGTCTATAACTCTGTCTATATCTTTGTCTGTCTATATCTTATGTCCTATATCTCTCTCTCTCTCTCTCTCTCTCTCTCCTCTCTCTCTCTCTCTCTCTCTCTCTCTCTCTCTCTCTCTCACATATACACATAAGTAGTTATTATACATAGTGTAAATTACCTAGGATAACCCAAAAATTCAAGGCAAAGTGCTATACAATGCTTGTAGATATAAGGCATAATAAGCATGACTGGCAAGTAATACGCATCGTCACTTCTGCATCGTGTATAATACCTGTTGGCTTACGAGCCGCACTCTGAGACTGAGACAAGCAGACGGAAAGACACACACACACACAGGCAGACAGAAAGACAGATAAGTAGAGTTAGACAGAAATAAGCAGAGCTTGACAAACAGACAGACAGATACAGGCAGACAGACAGACAGAGACAGACAGACAGACAGATAGACAGACAGACAGATAGACAGGCAGACAGATAGACAGGCAGACAGACATTGAAAAAGGGAGGGTTCCCTCCAGCACTGCTGACATTTATCAAATGTCACTGGGCTGTTAAGAGTTATCTGACACTTGTCAACACACCATTCTTCAAGGAGTTTCATATACTCCAGGCACACAGGCAGACAGAAAGACAGATAAGCAGAGCTAGACAGACAGATACAGACAAACAGATTCAGGCAGACAGATACAGACAGATAGACAGACAGACAGACAGACAGACAGATAGATAGACAGACAGATAGATAGACAGACAGATAGATAGACAGATAGATAGACAGACAGACAGACACAGATAGATAGACAGATAGATAGATACAGAGTGAAAGAGTGAGGGTTCCCTATACACATTCATTCATCAATGTCACTGCCTTATCAGTAGTTATCTGGCAATTGTCATAACACCATTCTTCAAGGAGTTTCATATATACTCCTGGATGTCTAAAACATTGCTGGGACCTATAAATACTTCGTGTATATTTATAGACAATAGTAAATGACCAAGGTAGGCGAAAATGTTCACCTGTTGGTGTGATTGTGACTATTTGAGTACTATTTCAGTACATAATATAAGTGTTAGAACAAAGATTGGCTATGAAATCACAGGAACTATTGTAAATTGTAATTATCAGAACATAAAAATTATATAAATTAAAATGAAAACTAGAAAAAAAAGTATATCAGCAATACTTCTGCAAGCGGCAGGACTTGATGTTGCCGTCAGGTGAGCATCCAGCACCAAATTGGCGGGCTTATATCTCGGTAAGTACTGGCCCTAATTTTTTTTTTTTAGCCTATCCTGTTTATAAAAATGTGCTCTTCATTTTTTTCAAAATATTCGGAGCAGTACGCAGGTGAACGTATATCTACGTGTGGACAGTTTAAGGGAATGTTGCAGTGAGGAGGAAGCTAAGGACAGTGGAGGGGTCTGTTTGAGAAAAACGTGGTGGGAATATTATACAAGAATTTAGATAAAAGTTGACTTTTATGGCTTAACAGGTTGTTGGAGAGTGAGCAGGCTAACAACTATGAAAAGATTCAGGAAAGAGAGTTAGCCAGACTAGTCATAGGGGTGGGAAGTACAGTACTACTTGCACTCTGAATTATGGGTGGGAAATGTTACACTTCAGAGGTTCAGTAGCTGGCAAGACAGCTGTTGAATGAATTATAGTGTAAGTTTCTTTTGTTTTTTAGGGGAAGAGCGGTGGAGGTCACCATATCTTTGCTGGAGACAGCTGGCCTGGTTAAAAAAATAAAAAAGTAACACTATAGTAGCTCCCAATTATTATTTAGTACAGTGTATAATTTTCTTGACTGTATGTTTTAATCAGAATTTATAGCATAGAAGGATGATTAATTAGTGTGCAATTTTAATGAGAGTCAAGACATTTGTATGATTCCTTGTACTGTATTGAGGGTAATGCTGTTTTATAATAAACCTTTCCCTTGTATAATGTATAGGTATAATCTGTGTATGTTGTGTACTTTTTAACTCGCTGGCTGCATCTGCAGTGTGTGGGTATTCTGTTTTGAATTAGTTAAATGGTGAAAACAAATGCTAGTTGTTTCCTCGTCATACTCCATTACCTAGGAAAATTTTCATACATGAGTGAACAAAATCTGTCAGCATGAGCTAGGAGACTTCACTGGGGCAATGAGATTATCTTCAGACATTCTTCCGAGTATGGTATGCATGGCAGCTTAAGAAGTTTCTTTCCAGTAGGGCTGAAGTTATTCTTACATAGGCATTGTCATGTCTTTGTATGGCATGTACCAGAATATTGTTTTTATATGCAGTATAATGAATGTCCTCTTAATTTACTCTTTTGTACTTCTGCTGAAATAAGTAAATAAGTTTATATATATATAATATACTGTATTTATATTTTTTACATGCTCTCTAAAGTGCTGTCAACCGTTGGTGAGTAGATAAGACTAATATTGTTTATTGAGTCTCACTGTTAGTAACAAGACCTAATCTAGCATTCCTTGGTTTATAGTATATTAAATGTATACCATATACCATAAGCACTTGATTGACATGAAGGAGGCTTGTGGCTTGGTTGATTGCATATCTCAGCTTGCACACTGAGGGTCTATGATTGCTTCCTGGCACGGGTGAAATGTTGGGCACCTGCCCCTGTTCACCTAACAGTAAGTAGGTATGTGGGTGTTAATTGACTGTTGCTGCTGGCATCCTGGGGAGAAGATTAAGGAAATAAGACTTGTGGTTCCCAATGACACATGGACTTTCTTGGGTTATCCTGTGTTTCTAATCCTCTGGGTTCAAAATCTTATCTTCCTGGAAAACTGTGTGTAAAGTGAATCCACATAAATTGAATGTATAGTTATAGTACATGAAGAAAATTGGATTATATACTAGACATCTGGCAAAGGAAAATAAAAAATTAAAATATTGTACAGTTAACCGTCGATTAAGACAATACATGTAGTACAGTAGACCATCATTTAGCACGGTAGTTACGGTCCTGAAAACATCATGTTAGGTAAAATCGTGTTAGATAATTAGAAGAACTTATGGGAAAAATAGGGTTATGTTCCTGGGAGTCCCTAAAAAGCCAAACAAGTTTTTTTAGACCAACAGATCTTGCAAAAATTGAAGGCGAATATGTAATTGTAGTTCATTGTCATGATATATTACTGCTTAAGACTACAAATGCAATAGAAATAATAGTATTTCTTACCTTAAATTGTGGGTAATGATGTTTGTGGATGGTAGTGAAGAGTGGATATGGATGGTGTGGCCCTGGGCTGAGGTGGATGCTTGTTGGTTGTTGGTAGAAGTGGATGGTAGAGGTTCTGGTGCTGAAGTCGATGGTTGTGT
Source organism: Cherax destructor (assembly GCA_009830355.1). Classification (NCBI taxonomy): domain Eukaryota; kingdom Metazoa; phylum Arthropoda; class Malacostraca; order Decapoda; family Parastacidae; genus Cherax; species Cherax destructor. The sequence goes on along the minus strand of WNWK01004986.1, from coordinate 109,401 downwards.
TGGAGTGTGCATAAATTCTGTAATGGATCTCTGGGCTCTTTTATTCTGCATTACATTATACAGCTGACGGTAAGGCATCATCAGCTGGTCTAGACCCCGTTTCAAAGCCCTGCTTCTAGCTTTGTCAGGGTCCTCTTCAGTGAAAAAGTCTGCTAGTTTAGCATCAACATGGAACTGCTCACGTAACTGCTGCAATGTTAACTGTTTTTCTTCAGGTTCTTCTTCATCTTCTGTTATCTCCCTCCCTTGTATCTGTGCATCGAACTCTGCCAACATTTCCTCTGGACTCCTGTCTTCATCATCATCATCATCATCATCTTCTAAGAGTTCATTCACATCTTCATTCATATCTTCAAAACCATCACCTGGTAATCTTCTTGCCAGCTGAACAATTTCCAGAACCTGACTCTCAAGCAAGGGAAAACCAGTGAAACAATTAACTACAGAAGGCCATAACTTTCCCCAGCCTGCATTTAATGTTGATGGGGGCACTTCATTCCATGCACTTCTAGCATAGCTGATGGCATCTGCAATGTTAAATTTTCTCCAGAAGCTTGGTACTGCCAGGTTGGAGTCAGAGTCCATTGATGCAACTAGTTTTTTTATAACTTTTTTTGTGTAGTTACACTTGAATGTCTGAATAACTCCCCGGTCCAGTGGTTGTATCAGAGATGTTGTATTTGGAGGTAAAAATACAACTTTTACATGTGGGGTCACATCCAGCAAAGCTTGTGGATGAGTACAGGAATTATCAAGAATGAAGAGAGCCTTGAATGCAAGGTTCTTGCTGTGTAGGTAAAACTTGACTTCAGGAATAAAGTGATGCTTAAACCAGTCAATAAATATTTCCTCTGTCATCCATGCTGACTGGTTTGACCTCCAAATTACTGGTAAGGTGTTTTTATCCACACCTTTCAAAGCACGAGGAGTCTTAGAGCGGTAAATAACCATGGGCTTACACTTGAAATCACCTGATGCATTACCGCAAAGGAGCAATGTGAAGCGATCCTTTGCTGCCTTGAAGCCCGGTGCACTTTTCTCTTGCTGACTGATATAAGTTCGTGTTGGCATTTTCTTCCAGAAAACACCTGTCTCGTCAGCATTAAACACTTGATGTGGCTCATAGCCACCCTCAGAAATGAGTTCCTGAAATTCAGCAGGGAAATTACTTGCTGCTGTATGATCAGCTGAAGCACTTTCACCAGAAAACTTAATACAGTGGTACCTCGAGTTACGATATTTTTTCGTTCGAGAATGCTGTTCAAGTGCCATTACCAAACGAATTTATCCCCATAAGGAATAATGTAAAATAGACTAGTCCTTTTACACCCCAAAAATATACCTACAAAAGCATTTAGAAAAATAAACTTACATAAAAGGGCGATTTTGGGGACCATCGTATCTCGAGGTACCACTGTATTATGTAACTTATTATGCAACTTAAAGTTGTGAAACCAGCCTGCGCTAAACACACTCGTTTTCAGGCCTTCCTTCCTTATCACACACTGCTTTAAACAACTGTAAGGCCTTTTCCCTAATTAAGATGAAATTAAGTGGTGCACCTTTCTTTGTTTTCTGTTCGATCCACTCAAGCAACAAGTTTTCTGTTTTATTTACTTGTTGGGACCTACATGTCATTCTTTTCATGAGGTCACATTTTGGGTTATTCATTACATAAGCTCGTATATTCGCCTCATTTTTCCTAATTGTACGAACTGACGCTTCATTAACGCCATAGGCCCTGACTATATCCACCACACGTGAGCCACTCTTAAGCTTATCTAATATCTCGATTTTCTTTGTAATTCCTAGACTTGAACGCTTAAACCTTTTCTTGTCACTTGCTGGAACACTTGTATGCTTACTGGGTGCCATGATTGCTTGGCAGATTTATCAAAATGCAGTGAAAATGAGAAAATGTAAATAAACACAGCGATCTTCCCGATTATTAAAAATGTGCCGCAATTCTTCAGTCGCGTAATACCTAAAACGCGCAACATAAAGTCGTGCTAAATGAGGGTCTACTGTACTTACATTCTTGAAAATGGAGTCTTAATAAAAAAATAATCTAAAATGAACTGAAGAACATATGGGAAAAATAGGGTTACATGAATAAGACCCCCAAAAATGGCAAACTAGTTTTTTAAGACTTGAAATTGTAAAAAAAAAAATATGTAATTTTAGTTACACAAAATAAATGTGTTATGGTTAATAATTCTTAAGGCTACAGAGGTTACATAAATATTTTTCTTACCTTAAATTCTGGTTGCTGGTGTAGATCAGTGATTTTGAAAGAAGTGGAGAGGTATGGTTTGGCCCTACTGGGTTGAGGTGGATGGCTGAGATTCTTTCATTGATGTCAGTGATTGTACTGGAGTACTGAGAAATTATATGATGTATCTCTGGTCTCTCTTGCCCTGCATTACTTTATACAGCTAACAGTAAGGCATCATCAGCTGCTCCAGACCCCATTTCAGAGCAGTGCTTCTAACTTTATCAGGGTCCTTGTCAGTGAAAATTCTGTAATTTTACCAATAATATTGAATTATTCACATAACTGTTGCAATGTTAACTGTTTTTCTTCAGGTTGTTGTTCATCATCAGCTGTTATCTGCCTTCCTTGTATCTGGGCATTGAGCTCTGCCAACATTTTTTCTGGACTTCTTTCTTCCTCATCTAAGAGCTCAGTCATGTCTTCTTTCACATCTTCAAAGCCCTCAACTGGCAATCTCCTTGTCAGCCGAACAATTTCCTGCACCTAGCTCTCGATTAAGGAAAAAATTTGTGAAAGTATTAACCACACTAGGCCATAGTTTTCCCCAGCCTGTATTTAATGTAAAGGGCATTTGTTCCATGCACTTTTGATGTAGTTGACGACATCTGCAGTGTTAAATTTAAGGTAAAGATGTGACACTTCAAGATCTGAGTCAGCGTCCATTTCTCCAACAAGTTTCCACATCACTGTTCATGTGTTTTACTGGAGGGCCCCGCTTATACAGCAGGTTAGGTTCCAGGCTACTGTTGTAAAGTGAATCAAGTCTTTTTTCACTTTCAGATGCATATAAAAGCCTGATAACATGTTTACATTATCATATATTAAGTGAGCAACAGAATTAGGCATAAAATAATGCATATACAATTAACATATTACTTACCTTAAAATATTTGCATCCTTAGCTTATAGTGAGTGAATATATTTATTGTAGAAAGTCTGAATAAATGAAGAATGGGTATAACTGAAAACTACTGCATTAGCGAAACACTGTAAAATGGGGCCCTCCTGTAGTTATACTAAATGTCTTAATAATTCCACTATCTAGTGGTTGTATTAAAGATGTTGTATTTGGTGATAAAAGGACAACTTTATATGTTCTGGATGAGTACAGGAATTATCTAGAGTGGAGAGAAACTTGAATGTGAAGTTCTTGCTGTGCAGGTAAAACATAACTTCCAGAACAAAGTAATGCTTCAACCAGTTGATAAATAATTCTTCTGTCATCCATGCTGACTGGTCTGACCTCCAGATAACTAGTAATTAGATTTTATCTACACTTTTCAAAGTGCGGTTAGTCTTGGAGCAGTAAATAACCATGAGCTTATACTTCAGATTGCCTGATGCATTATTGCACAGTAGCAAGTTGCAGGCAATTTTTTGCTGCCTTAAATTTCTGTGAACTTTTCTCTTGGTGACTGATTATGTTCATGATGTCATCATCTTTAATAGACTTGTGGCTCATAATCATCCTCAGAAATAATTTCCTACAATTTAGCAGGGAAATTCCCTATAGCTATGTATACAGCTGAAGTACTTTCACCAGAAAACTTAATACATTATTCAATCAGTTGTACAATTTGAACTTGTGAAACCACCCTGTACTGAACACAGACTTAATCAGGCCTTCTTTTCTCATCAGACATTGTTTTATAGTACTTTAAGGCATTTTTCCATTATTAAGATGTAATTAAATGGTACATCTTTCTTGGTTTTCTGTTCAGTCCACTCCCTCAATAATATTTCTGTCTTATTTAGCTGTTGTGACCTATGTGTCATTCTTTTCAGAAATTACAACCTGGATTACTCATTGCACAAGCTCTTATTTTCTACTCATTCCTTTTAATTGCTTCATTGAGACCAGAGGTTGGTGGATGAGTTTGGTAGGATATGTAAAAGAAGAAAATTAAAAGTGAATATAGGAAAGAGTAAGGTGATGAGGATAACAAAAAAAATTAGATAATGAGAGATTGTATATCAGATTGGAGGGAGAGAGCATGGAGGAGGTGAATGTATTCAGATATTTAGGAGTGGACATGTCATCAGATGGGTCTATGAAAGATGAGGTGAATCATAGAATTGACGAGGGGAAAAAAGGTGAGTGGTGCATTGAGGAGTCTGTGGAAACAAAGAACTTTGTCCATGGAAGCAAAGAGGGGAATTTATGAGAATATAGTTATACCAGCACTCTTATATGGGTGCAAAGCATGGGTGGTGAATGTTGCAAGATGGAGAAGGCTAGAGGCAGTGGAGATGTCGTGTCTGAGGGCAATGTGTGGTGTGAATATAATGCAGAGAATTCGTAGTTTGGAAATTAGGAGGAGGTGCAGGATTACCAAAACTATTATCCAGAAGGCTGAGGAGGGGTTGTTGAGGTGGTTTGGACACGTAGAGAGGATGGAACAAAATAGAATGACTTCAAGAGTGTATAAATCTGTAGTGGAGGGAAGGCGGGGTAGAGGTCGGCCTAGGAAAGGTTGGAGGGAGGGGGTAAAAGAGGTTTTGTGTGCGAGGGGCTTTGACTTCCAGCAAGCATGCGTGAGCATGTTAGATAAGAACGACTGGAGACAAATGGTTTTTAGGACTTGACGTGCTGTTGGAGGAAGGTAATATTTATGAAGGAAGTCAGGGAAACCAGCAGGCCAGACTTGAGTCCTGGAGATGGTAAGTACAGTGCTGGCACTCTGAAGGAGAGGTGTTAATGTTGCAGTTTTATAACTGCAGTGTAAGTGTGTCTCTGGCAAGACAGTGATGGAGTGAATGATGGTGAAAGTTTTTCTTTTTTTTGGTGGGAAACGGCCAATGTGTTAATAAAAAATAATAATGTAAAACCATGAATTTCACACTTAAACTAATTCTTGTTACTTCCAGCATCACTTGCACTCCTCTTAGGTGCCATGGTTACTATCCAGACATGAAATATAATAATAATAATGAAAAGATAAAAAAATCTATTCACTAATAAAGGGCTGAGTATGGTATGGGACATACATGCAAAGAGAACTGAGGTGTGTTAGGTTGCATACATTAAGTGTTAATAGGCCTCCCCCACAAAGACAATGGCCTGACCCTTAGACTGGCTGACCTCTGGAGAGAGAGAGAGAAAAGCTTTTGCAGCATTCCATATTTTTCTCCTAAATTTGCACCTTCATAAATGAGCATCACAGAATCATGATAAAAAAAAAACTGCAGTTTTTCAACTGTCATATAGCGAAAACATCCTAAAAGATCATGTTTTAATTGAGAAATACAGTGGACCCTCGGTTTTTGCCAAAAATTCTTTCCAGAATGCTGCTCAAGTGCCATTACCAAACGAATTTACTTCCTTAAGAAATAATGTCACGTAGGTTAGTCTATTTCAGACCCCCAAAAATACACTTGCAAAAGCACTTACGAAAATACACTTACATAAATGTTCGAGTTTGGAGATGACCAAAAACCGAGGGACCACTGTAGTGGGTTTGATAATGACTGTGCTTCAAGAGCACTGTTAAAGCTCTTAAGGCTGTCTTCTTAAATATTAACAATGAATTTATAGTGAAAAATCATAAGAAAAACTGAAAAAGCAAAGCACATTGGATGTAGTAAATCCATTGAGCATGCAGTATTTGAAAGTATGATCTGTGTTTGGTCTTGCAAAAAAAAAAAAAAAAAAAAAAAAAGTCGCATCACAGAACATTTTGGTCTGTGTAGAGCCTTATCAAATCATTTGCTAAAGCTTTCCTCAGAGGAAAATGTGTTCCCCCCAAAATTTGTTTTACACCAAATTTTTTTATGAAATTGCACTCATCACAACAACTAACACAATCAAAACCAAGGAAGTTTTTAATTGGCCAAACCCTTAGCAATACAGTTGATCAACAAAACAGTCATGAACCATACATCACTCATCACCCTCATAGTAGTAGTAGTAGTACTACTACTATTACTACCATACTACTACTACTACTAGACACAGTACTACTCAGTATGAGAATACATCAGGATTTGCCCAATGTGGATCAGTAAGCCATCTGCAGTATTCATACCTGACTATGTTCCTGTCTTCTGCCTATACGTACATTGTGCCACCAGCAGGTACAATCTATCAGACTAGAAAAAAACCTGATGTAAAGGCAAAATATTTTTCAAGTTTTTCAGTTACTGCTTGTGTGTCTTTATCAACTACAGCTTGTTGGTATTTACATACCATCTACCGTACTTCACCAAACAGCAGCTTCTAATTAACACACTATCAGATGCCCAGCCCCCCCCCCCCTTCCTTTTTTTTTACCTTCTCTTCTGCTCTGCTCACTTTTAGAAACCTATGTTAAAAAATAATCCTTGTAACAGTAAAAAACACATTAACTGGTCTGTTGTATTAATTACCTGTGTTGTATTCAGCTTTATCATAGATAATGTATTTATCCTTACATCTATAAATATATATAATATACTTTAAATCATACTGATTTAAAAAAAAAAAGGTTTTCTGATCTTGGTTTTCCTTTGTAAATAAACTGAAAAAATTAAGTTTGTGTTAATTAAGTATATTCTACCATGTGGTGACTAGAATGCCAGGAGAAAGGGGCTGGTAACTCCTCCACCTGCATAAATTACTAAATGTAAAAGGAAAAAACTTTTTTTTCTTCTTTTTTGGGTCACTACCTTGGTCTGAGATGACTGGTGTGTTAAAAAATTTTCTAATATTTAATCTTTTCTTGATCTTCAGGAATAAAGACAGCACTGGTTGGCAGCTGGCCTTCACCTCACCATATATTGATCAGCTGATTGAACGGGCAGCCCTGAATGCCAAACTCTCCCCTCCAAGTCAGGGTGGAGAGGCGGGACAAAAGATGCTAGCCATATCTTATGCATCACATATCAGACTTTGGGGTATCTCTGAGGAAGGCACTAGGAATGATGTTGGTTAGTCAGTCTTCATTTTCTACTTTTAATAAATTGCAATTCTTTTATTCATAAGGACTTCTCACTGTTAATTCATGTATATAAACTGCAAGTAATAGTCTTTAGTCATTTGTTATTCATGGAGCACCCTCTCTGTCCAGTGTTTTATTACTAGGAAAACAATGTAATGTCACAGGAAGTTATACTGTTTAAAAAGGGCCCACCACTCAAATTCTGAACAAAAGCATCTTGAACTGTCTCTCTCTCTCACTCTTACTCTTTCTTTCACCACCATGGTTAGCCCCACCAAATGTCTCCATAGTCATCTCACTAACACACCTTGTCCTCTTCTCTCCTCCAGGCCTGTTTAATCTCTCACTTCTGACATATCCTCTGAAGAAAAACACCTCTTATCTCCTTCCTTCCTTCCTTCAAAAGTCTGTGAAAATAAGGTGATTATCTAACCAGGAGGCATTCCTTACATGAGATATTCTTCATGGTGAGATACTACTGGTGACCTTTCTCAATGATGATATTTTTTCTCCTTTTCTCCTAATATTTTTCTCTTGGGTTCTGCCTCTTTATTACTGATCAACCAGTGTGATACCTCCCAACCTCATGGGCTTGAGGTTGTACACAACGTTTTGTTTCTCTTTCCTGTAAAGTTTAATACCTAATTCTGTTTTACAGGGACTTTCAACCTCGGTGTGCCAGTAGAGTATCTCTTTTTTATCGGGTCACAGTTAGTGGCACTTTCCTCAGTTGGGAAGATTGGTGTTTGGCATGCTATGACACAGCACTGGCAGATCCAAGAAGTGCTGCCCATTGCATCTTTTGATACTGCTGGTTCCTTCCTCTTACTTGGGTGCACCAATGGCTCTATTTATTATATAGGTAAGTCATCATTGTTATTAAATCTTGTAATGTCTCTCAAAATCTCTTAAAACAGGTAACAGTGCATTTTTTGTGTACCTAATAATAATTAATAAAAAATTAATGGAGGCTGGGTAAGGGTCCATGTATGTAATTTAGACCACCAAGAGTATTTAACATTAAGCCACACCAAGATAATGAACAGTACAGTATAAGGAGAGGCATATGCTTCAGTAAAACATATTTATGGGTATAGCATACACTACAAGAAATGTGCTAATAAAATTGTCTATGGAAATTTAACAAGAAATGAAGATATGACCATATTTTTTTGTCAACCCCTAGGGGGATTTTGGGAATCAGCAACAGAACTTCCATCTAGGAAAGTCTTACCTACTGCATGCCATGAAGTGTGAAATTTGTCAGGTTGGGTGACAGAGATATTGCTAGTGTTATGGATTCTTTAAGCATGCTTATGTTCTGCAGTTTTCATGCAAATAACACATGATGATTTTCGTTCATAATATTTCATAATTCTTGAGCTGGCTTTGATGTCACAGGTTGTGTAGTGAGTATTTTGAGGTCAAAGATAGTCTTTATAATCAGGTAAAATATCTTTGCTGCTTTTTATAAGATGCCTTGACAAAGAATCAAATAAACATCCCACCTGTCTTTTATGGAGGTGTCTCACCTGTGCCAGTTACCACACCTTCTGTGACATCAAACCCAGCAGCTACACCATACCCTCTGCAGGATGTGTCAAATATAATGTAGTTAAACATAATATCCATACAAGAACCCTTACAGAGCCTGTAACAGCAACAGCACATGTCACCTGTCATGACAAATTAACACATCTCATAGTATGGAACAATGCTAAACTAGTAACTAATGAGGAACAGATTAAAGGGGGATATCTAAAAGCCTCAGAATACTGGAAATGCAAATGAACACAATCAGGAAGCTTTCAGTATTGCACCACAACTTAAGCAACTTTTTTTTTTTTTATTAACACATCGGCCGATTCCCACCAAGGCAGGGTGGCCCGAAAAAGAAAAACTTTCATCATCATTCACTCCATCACTGTCTTGCCAGAGGGGTGCTTTACACTACAGTTATAAAACTGCAACATTAACACCCCTCCTTCAGAGTGCAGACACTGTACTTCCCATCTCCAGGACTCAAGTCCGGCCTGCCGGTTTCCCTGAATCCCTTCATAAATGTTACTTTGCTCACACTCCAACAGCACGTCAAGTATTAAAAACCATTTGTCTCCATTCACTCCTATCAAATACGCTCACACATGCTTGCTGGAAGTCCCCCTCGCACACAAAACTTCCTTTACCCCCTCCCTCCAACCTTTCCTAGGCCGACCCCTACCCCGCCTTCCCTCCACTACAGATTTATACACTCTCGAAGTCATTCTGTCTTGTTCCATTCTCTCTACATGTCCGAACCACCTCAACAACCCCTCCTCAGCTCTCTGGATAATAGTTTTGGTAATCCCGCACCTCCTCCTAATTTCCAAACTCCGAATTCTCTGCATTATATTCACACCACACATTGACCTCAGACATGACATCTCCACTGCCTCCAGCCTTCTCCTCGTTGCAACATTCATCACCCATGCTTCACACCCATATAAGAGTGTTGGTATAACTATACTCTCATACATTCCCCTCTTTACTTCCATGGACAAAGTTCTTTGTCTCCACAGACTCCGAAGTGCTCCACTAACCCTTTTCCCCTCATCAATTCTATGATTCACCTCATCCTTCATAGACCCATCTGCTGACATGTCCACTCCCAAATATCTGAATATTATTCTTTGAAAAAACTGATTAACAGTAATGTCAGTCACAGTTAATCTGTTACAAGCCTATCTTGAAACCTCTCTTTTTACCTACTTTAAAAAAGAATACAGGTTTGTGTTGTGTTTTTTTTCTAGGATTTTAAAAAGCTCACTTTGGTAATGATCATTGTTTTATTCCATTTATAAACAGTCAGATATACAGTGGTACCTCCAGTTACAAGCTTAATTCGTTTCAGAAGGCTGTTTGAATGCCGATACCAAACGAATTTGTTCCCATAAGGAATAATGTAAATTAGATTAATCTGTTTCATACCCCCAAAATTACACTTACAAAAGCACTTACAGAAATACACTTACATAATTGTTCGAGTTGGGAGCTGCTCGTAAGTCGAGGTACCACTGTATCTTTAAAAACATCTCCCAAAAAATACTTAATATATCTAGTAGTTCTGGAGATGGGAGGTACAGTGCTATATGCTGAAAGATTAGTGGAATGTTAAGGTTTAGAGGGTCACTTGAATTGTGATGTCTGTGCACTTAGGGGAAAGGAAGCTAGAGAATGAGTGATGGTAAATGTGTTTCTTTTGCATAATATTTTAAATATGGTTTTGTAATTTTTATGTTTTTATAACTCCTCTGCTTATATTCTTTTTTTTAGTATATGTAGTATTATGAGACATTGTGGAGAAATTTCATGAATGTTTAACTTGACAAACGTTTCTCTCCAGATATGCAGAAGTTTCCCCTGAGAATGAAGGATAATGATCTACTTGTGACAGAGCTCTACCATGATCCATCAAATGATATCATCACTGCTATCTCTGTTTACCTTACACCAAAAACAAGTAAGGTTCTTCGTCTTCTTTTACTACTTGAATATACAGTGGTACCCCGGTTTATGATATTTTTTAGTTCCAGAATGCTGTTCAAGTGCCATTACCAAACGAATTTATCCCCATAAGGAATAATGTAAAATAGACTAGTCCTTTTAGACCCCCAAAAATACACTTACAAAAGCATTTAAAAAAATAAACTTGCATAAAAGGGCGAGTTTGGAGACCATCATAAACCGGGGTACCACTGTATATAAAGATCATCAAGTAGAAGCTTAGTATTGGTATTTTGTTTACATTACCATACTCTGTGTTTGTTGCTGATCATTTATCCAGTGGTTAAATTATGCATGTTGGAGGAAAAAAGGTGGGTGGTGCATTGAGGTATCTGTAGAGACAGAGAATGTTATCCATGGAGGCAAAGAAGGGAATGTATGAGAGTATAGTGGTACCAACACTTACATGGGTGTGAAGCATGGGTTGTAAATGCTGCAGCAAGGAGGAGGTTGGAGGCAGTGGCGATGTTGTGTCTAAGGGCAATGTGTGGTATAAATATGAAGAGAATTCATAGTGTGAAAATTAGGAGGTGTGGAATTATTAAAAGTATTATTCAGAGGGCTGAGGAGGGGTTGTTGAGGTGGTTTGCTCATTTAGAGAGGATGGAACAAAATAGGATGACTTGGAGGGTGTATAAATCTGTAGTGCAAGGGAGGAGAGGTAGGGGTCATCCTAGGAAAGAATGAAGGGATGGGGGCAAAAGAGGTTTTGTGTGCAAGGGGCTTGGACATACAGTAGGCATGTCTGAGCATGTTAGATAGGAGTGAATGGAGACAAATGGTTTATGTAACTTGACGAGCTGTTGGAGTGTGAGCAGGGTAATATTTTGTGAAGGGATTCAGGGAAACTGGTTAGCTGGACTTGAGTCCTGAGGTATGAAGTACAATGCTTGCACTTTAAAGGAGGGGGTTAGGATATTTGCTGTTTGGAGTGACATCTGAACTGTCATATCTGCACGCCTCTGCAAAGACAGTGATTGCGTGAACGATGGTGAAAGTTTTTTTTTTTTTTTTGAGCTACGCTGCCTCGGTGGGAGATGGCCAGCGTGTTGAAAAAAATTACAAATTATGTTAATGTTTACCATATTGTTCACAGTGTATTTTAGGCATAATTTCCTTATAATTTTAGAATATAAATATCATACCAGATCTTGATTGCTCTTCCTTGAAGTTTATTTATGAATTAGTGCACAAACATATAAACCATGAATTTCACTAACATATAATCATGAATTTCACTCAGATGTATGTGGCAATTGGATTGAGATTGCATATGGCACCAGTTCTGGAACAGTAAGAGTTATAGTTCAGCACCCAGAAACAGTTGGTCATGGACCTCAACTCTTCCAGACATTCACAGTTCATAGATATCCTGTGACAAAGGTGAGATCAAGTCAGGAGCTCTTAGGTGTTACACAAGCTGATGTTCTGTACTTTTTTTCAGAATTTCTGTTCCATGGCATATCTTACACTTACACAGTACTTAGGCTTTTCTTTTAATTAATTAATGCACCATGCTTAGAATTTGATTTTGATGTAATTATAATAGGTCTAATTTATGTTTAAACCCATATGATGTGGCAGCACATGAAATATCTGACCTTGTTATATACAGTAGACCCTCATTTAGCACGAATTTATGTTGCACGTTATGGGTATTGCACAATTGAAGAATTGCGGCACATTCTTATCTAACACCACGTAAAACTGATATTACACGGTTCGGCTGGAGGGGAAAAAATTTTGAGCACGCGGTCGCCCGCAGTGGGTTAAACCATTGAGTCAGTGACTGACTTGACTGACTTGCTGAATGACTTGACTGACTTGCTGAATGACTTGACTGACTTGCTGAATGACTTGACTGACTTGCTGAATGACTTGACTGACTTGCTGAATGACTTGACTGACTTGCTGAATGACTTGACTGACTTGCTGAATGACTTGACTGACTTGCTGAATGACTTGACTGACTTGCTGAATGACTTGACTGACTTGCTGAATGACTTGACTGACTTACTGAATGACTTGACTGACTTACTGAATGACTTGACTGACTTACTGAATGACTTGACTGACTTACTGAATGACTTGACTGACTTACTGAATGACTTGACTGACTTACTGAATGACTTGACTGACTTACTGAATGACTTGACTGACTTACTGAATGACTTGACTGACTTACTGAATGACTTGACTGACTTACTGAATGACTTGACTGACTTACTGAATGACTTGACTGACTTACTGAATGACTTGACTGACTTACTGAATGACTTGACTGACTTACTGAATGACTTGACTGACTTACTGAATGACTTGACTGACTTACTGAATGACTTGACTGACTTACTGAATGACTTGACTGACTTACTGAATGACTTGACTGACTTACTGAATGACTTGACTGACTTACTGAATGACTTGACTGACTTACTGAATGACTTGACTGACTTACTGAAGGACTTAAAGTTAGAGACACTCAGTACAACCATCGACTTCAGTTCCAGAACCTCTACTATCCACCTCAGCCCAGTAGGGCCACAGCATAACTCTCCACTCTCTTCACAATCATCCACAAACACCAGCACCCACAATTTAAGGTAAATACTATTATTTCTGTTACATTTGTAGTCTTAAGCAGTAAAAACAACATAATACATCATGATAATGAACTACAATTACATATTCACTTTTATTTTTGTAAGATCTGTTGGTCTAAAAAAAACTTGTTTGGCTTTTTGGGGACTCCCAGGAACGTAACCCTATTTTTCCCATAAGTTCTTTTAATTATCTAACACGATTTTATCTAACACGACGTTTTCAGGAATGTAACTACCATGCTAAATGAGGGTCTGCTGTATAGTGGGTTACAGACATATCTTGGGGAATAATGGTATTCATGCTTAGTTGTACTCGTCTAGGTGTTGCCACAACTAGAATGGGGGTATTGCAGAGAGTATGAAGGTTTATGGGTTGAGTGTTGTGTTATCTGATTTCAGGGTATGCTTGTATAACCAAAGGCTTGAACACCAGCTAGCAGCTAGGTACCATGGTTCACCTCTTACCCCATGCCTGGCAGCATTAGTCATGGAACAATAGAGTCATATTAAACAAATGTGATGGGTGTTAAACATGGTGGTTCCCATAAAAATTACTATTGTAAAAAAAAAAAAAGTAATTTTTTAAGGTGTTATGAGGTATGGCTTGCTTTCACTAAAAATTTACAAATTATATAAAAAAGAATTATGCACATAAAAATACAAATATCTTAAAAATTATCCACAATGTGAAAATAAAAACAGAAGTAAATGGTATGTTATAATGCATAATAATGTACTGGTAATAATCTGCCTTATGAAAATTGCTACAAAATACTGTATAGTAGGAAAAAAAATTCATCTTTGTAGTGTTTCCTTGGGCAGGAGAAGCTATTCAGTTTAATTTGTATACTGAATATTGCACAATAGATTTATGGTGGTAATGTTGACCTACTTCTTTTCTGATTCATAGGTAACCCTCTCAGAAAAACTACTTATAAGTGTATGCAGTGAATATAACCACGTACGCACCTGGTCTGTCACCCGCTTCAGGGGCATGATTTCCACACAGCCTGGCTCAACACCTCTTTCGTCTTACAAAATTCTGACCATTGATGAGGTTGATCCCAATATCTACTATGCCATTGCAAATGACTGTGGTAAGCTTAAATATTGTATAGAATTACAGTGCACTGATTAATTCACTATTTCTGTTACTCACAAATTAATTACTTTGTTTAATGAATATGAGGAGCATTGATGGAAGCAGTAGGTTGGTAGACAGAAACTGCCCAGGGAGGTACTACTGTCCTGCCAAGTGAGTGTGAAATGGAAACCTGTAATTGTTTTACATGATGGTAGGATTGCTGGTGTCTTTTTTCTGTCTCATAAATATGCAAGGTTTCAGGTATGTCTTGCTACTTCTACTTTCACTTAGGTTACACTACACGTGCATGTACGAGCATATACGTATATACACCCCTCTTAGTTTTCTTCTATTTTTTTACTAGTTCTTGTTTAATTCTATTTATCTCCATGGGGAAGTGGAACAGAGTTCTTCCTCCGTAAGCCATGCATGTCATCAGAGGTAACTAAAATGCCAGGATTAAGGGGCTAGTACCCCTTTCTCCTGTATATATTACTAGATTTAAAAAGAGAAACTTTCATTCTTCTTTTTGGGCCACCCTGCCTCGGTGGGATATAGCCAGTTTGTTGAAAGGAGGAGCATTGATGAATTAGACGCATGTGCAACATAAAGATATCTCTACTTTGTAGACATTTCACCATCCAGTGGCTTTATCGGTACAATACATGGATATAATCTGAAGACTAGAAATATATACTGAAAACAGTGGAAGATGAGGTAATCAGTCCCTCAGTCTAGGAACAGGTGATGAGCACTGTAGTCTTCAAGAATTTGAAACACAGACAAGAAGATTGGCACTTATATACATGGTACAGAGAACATCTCTACAACCTATTTACTAACTTGTGGCCCAACTATTAGGCATGACCTACTTCCACTGGAAAATCCCGCCTACCAGTGACTGCCTTCGTCTGCTGTACCTTGTCTGATTCCAGGATATAAGCACCAATCTTCTACATGACATATAGTTTGTATAGAAATGGATGACATTTAAATAGCATTGCACATGGAAAGCCCCTTGTTATGCAGAGCATTTTGGGCAAGCTTGAACCTAACTTAAGATTTTAAGGACAAAAAACATTTTAAGGTATGTATATAAAGACATTAAAATTTACACAGTAAAATTATTTCAATAAATGTGATAACAAATATACATGTAAGCAGTAGCATGGTACATAATAGGAAAAATTAGGTAGCTTAAAGTTTAGTCAAATAAATTATCAGGTACAATTCTTTAAAACATTAGGTGACATTCAATACAATTCTTCAGATTCTAGAGGCAATGACTTTTATGAGTGACACAGCTCAGTACAGGATACAGTAATACCTTGCATAGTACAGTTTTGAACAGTACAGGTTTTGATATAATACGGTTTATAAATTTAATAAATTTAATAATGTAAATTTTATTTAACTGCATTACGCACTGATATTGGACTGCTGCTATGTACTGGACTAGTGTGATGCCAACATCAGTATCACTCCAGACTCCAAGCAGTGAAGTTGTGTATGTAGTCTTATATGGTACATTCGTATGCACAATTTTTTTCTTTATTATATAAAGTACTGCTGAATGTTCTAGTAAATGTAAATGGTTAACACTAGCATAAAAACTAGAAATTCTAAAACATGAAGATGGTGCATCACATGCTAAAACAGCACGTGACAAGAAAATGAATGAAGCATCGATATGTGCGCATATAAGGAATAAAAAGACGTGAAACGGCTACAGCATCTTATGTCAAAAGTGAATGTTAAAAATCGTAGTTCTGAAATGGATAATGTGGAACATCTTTTAATGTTATGGATTGAAGACTGCAGCCAGATGACAGTTCAAGCTAAAGTAACAAGTCTCTATTCAGTGATAAAGAAAACAAGAAATTGGCAATGAAGGGGAAAGTTTTTGGCAAGTCGTCATTCGTTTTACAACTTCAATAAGCATATGGAACTCCATAATGTTCAAATTACTGGTCAGAGTGCTAGTGCAGACAGTGAGGCAGCTGCAATATTTCATAACTTTTTTTTTTTTTTTAACACATCGGCCGTTTCCCACCAAGGCAGGGTGGCCCGAAAAAGAAAAACTTTCATCATCATTCACTCCATCACTGTCTTGCCAGAGGCATGCTTACACTACAGTTATAAAACTGCAACATTTAACATACCTCCTTCAGAGTGCAGGCACTGTACTTCTCATCTCCAGGATTCAAGTCCGGCCTGGCGGACTTGAGTCATAACTATCCTAAAAAAACTATCTAAAAAAAATTGATTGAAGAAAATGGCTACAAAAATTAGCAAATTTTTTATTGTAGATGAAATGAGTTTGTTTTGGAAGAAGATGCCGTCACGGAATGCATTGCCACATTGTTCCAATGATTTTGCTAGTTTTGAATCAACTATTGAAACTGTTTGTGAAAACATTGTGCAGCTTGGGAAAGATCATCTCAGATTAGAAGCTTTGAATTGTGAAAATGTGTGTCAGTTCATTGACTTGCATTCTGATAACCTTAGAGAGAGAGAGAGAGAGAGAGAGATGCAACACTTGTGGAAATGGATCAGCAACATTTATATGAAGAAAGAATTCACATTGGATGAAATTCACAATGAATGCAGATCCAAACATTGAATGAGGCATTAGAGTTAGGCAGGGGTTACAAAATGATAGTCAATGATAAAAACATAAGTCTTTCTTTCAACACGTCGGCCATTTCCCACCGAGGCAGCGTGGCCCAAAAGGAAAAACGAAAGTTTCTCCTTTTACATTTAGTAATATATACAGGAGAAGGGGTTACTAGCCCCTTGCTCCTGGCATTTTAGTCGCCTCTTACGACACGCATGGCTTACGGAGGAAGAATTCTGTTCCACTTCCCCATGGAGATAAGAGGAAATAAGAACAAGAACTAGTAAGAAAATAGAAGGAAACCCAGAGGGGTGTGTATATATATGCTTGTACATGAATGTGTAGTGTGACCTAAGTGTAAGTAGAAGTAGCAAGATGTACCTGAAAACTTGCATGTTTATAAACATAAGTATGCTAGTAAAAAAAAAAAAAAACTGCAAACTACGTTGTTCAACTATTTTTCAAAATAAAAACGATCTTTTTCTTTACTGTATGTGTGATACATTGTTTATTTACAACTAATAAAAATCTTCAGTACTACTTTTTTTCATTTTATCTTTTGTAATTTCTTTGTGCAAGTGTGTGTGCAAGAGTTTTATGTGTAGTGATTTGTACTAAACAAAGAGGTAAATATTTTTAGAATCTTACACATTTAATCGTATTGTTGGAACATATTACTACATTAAAACATTAATAATACAGTGGACCCCCGAGTTTCGGTCATAATTCATTCCAGAAGGCTGCTCAAGTGCCATTACCGAACGAATTTACTCCCTTAAGGAATAATGTCAAGTAGGTTAGTCAATTTCAGACCCCCAAAAATACACTTACAAAAGCACTTACAATATTACACTTACATAATTGTTCGATTTCCAAGGTGACCGAAACTCGGGGGTCCACTGTACCTTTATCAGTATGGTATTGCATAGTACGGTACGTTTTTGACACACACTAACTGTACTATTCAAGGTATTGCTGCATTGTAGCATCACTGCTCTTATGGAGAAACCAAAACAAAACAATAAAGGGTAATTATGAAGTGATAGGGTAAAATTATTTTTATTACTGTTCCTGTTTTAGTTTAATTTTTAATTTTGTAAGATTACTGCAATTTTTCAGTTTGACAGATTATTCCACAACTTTGTCCTTTAAACTGCATAAAATTTATGTAGATGTTTAGTCAAACACGAGGGATATCAAATGTTATTGTATAATAGCGTTTCAGACTAACAATGACATTGATACCATTGGTTATATTTATGCCTGAGAAAATGTGGTACATATGTATGTTTACATGTTTATCACATTTCTTATAAACACACACATACACTATCATATTTACCAGTAACTATTGATCTTGCTGTTCCTCTTGTTTCTCCTACTCATAATTTCAATTAAATATACAGTGGACCCCGGATTACGTCATTTTTTCGTTCAAGAATGCTGTTCAAGTGCCATTACCGAACGAATTTATTCCCATAAGGAATAATGTAAATTAGATTAGTCCTTTTAGACCCCCAAAGATACACTTACAAAAGCACTTACAAAAAATAAACTTACATAAAAGGGCGAGTTTGGAGACTATCGTAAGCCGGGGGTCCATTGTACATCCTTCTCTACTCTCCTTTCTTCTTTCAACACGTCGGCCGTTTCCCACCAAGGCAGGGTGGCCCAAAAGAAAAAACGAAAGTTTCTCCTTTTACATTTAGTAATATATACAGGAGAAGGGGTTACTAGCCCCTTGCTCCCGGCATTTTAGTCGATTCTTACGACATGCATGGCTTACGGAGGAAGAATTCTATTCCACTTCCCCATGGAGATAAGAGGAAATAAGAACAAGAACTAGTAAGAAATTAGAAGAAAACCCAGAGGGGTGTGTATATATATGCTTGTACATGAATGTGTAGTGTGATCTAAGTGTAAGTAGAAGTAGCAAGATGTACCTGAAATCTTGCATGTTTATGAGACAGAAAAAAGACACCAGCAATCCTACCATCATGTAAAACAATTACAGGCTTTCGTTTTACACTCACTTGGCAGGACGGTAGTACCTCCCTGGGCGGTTGCTGTCTACCAACCTACTACCTACCCTTCTCTACTCTTGTCATCATTTATTTGTTCACTGGATGATTATAGTGCTTCACACAGCAGCTAATCATTCCATAGAGCATCTTCTGTGACATTTTATTATGGGGCATCTGTGGAGACAAAGCTTGAATCATGGAGACAAAAAGAGGAACGTGCCAGAGTATAGTGGTACAAACACTATCATGTGTGTGAAGTATGGATTTTAAATATTGCAGCAAGGTGTTAATATTACACAGAGAATTTGGAATGTGGAAATAGAATGTGTGGAGGGACCAAAAGTATTATTCAAGTATTATTCATAGTGCTAAGGAGGGGTTGTTGAGGTGGATTGGTCATTTAGAGAGGCTGGAACAAAATAGGATAACTAAGGATTTTTTTTTTTTTTAACAAGTCGGCAATCTCCCACCGAGGCAGGGTGACCCAAAAAGAAAGAAAATCCCCAAAAAGAAAATACTTTCATCATCATTCAACACTTTCACCACATTCATACATAATCACTGTCTTTGCAGAGGAGCTCAGATACGACAGCTGAGAATTGTCCCTCCCAGCTGTCACTATCCCAGACCCCTCCTTTAAAGTGCAGGCATTGTACTTCCCATTTCCAGGACTCAAGTCCAACTAAATCAATTAACTGGTTTCCCTGAATCCCTTCACAAAATGTTACCCTGCTCACACTCCAACAAATCGTCATGTCCCAAAAACCATTCGTCTCCATTCACTCCTATCTAACACGCTCACACATGCTTGCTGGAAGTCCAAGCCCTTCGCCCACAATACCTCCTTTACCCCTTCCCTCCAACCTTTTCTAGGACGACCTCTACCCCGCCTTCCTTCGCCTACAGATTTATACGCTCTCCAAGTCATTCTACTTTGATCCATTCTCTCTAAATGACCAAACCACCTCAACAACCTCTCTTCAGCCCTCTGACAAATACTTTTAGTAACTCCACACCTTCTCCTAATTTCCACATTCCGAATTTTCTGCATAATATTTACACCACACATTGCCCTTAGACAGGACATCTCCACTGCCTCCAGCCTCCTCCTCGCTGCAGCATTTGCAACCCATGCTTCACACCCATATAAGAGTGTTGGTACCACTATACTTTCGTACATTCCCTTCTTTGCCTCCATGGATAACGTTTTTTGTCTCCACAGATACCTCAACGCACCACTCACCTTTTTCCTTCATCAATTCTATGGTTAACCTCATCCTTCATAAACCCATCCGCTGACACGTCAACTCCCAAATATCTGAAAACATTTACTTCTTCCATAATCCCTCTCTCCAATGTGATATCCAATTTTTCTTTATTTAAATCGTTTGATACCCTCATCACCTTACTCTTATCTATGTTCACTTTTAACTTTCTACCTTTACACACACTCCCAAACTCGTCCACTAACCTTTGCAACTTTTCTTTAGAATCTCCCATAAGCACAGTATCATCAGCAAAAAGTAACTGTGTCAACTCCCATTTTGTATTTAATTCTCCATAATTTAATCCCACCCCTCTCCCCAACACCCTAGCATTTACTTCTTTTACAACCCTATCTATAAATATATTAAACAACCATGGTGACATTACACATCCCTGTCTAAGACCTACTTTTACCGGGAAGTAATCTCCCTCTCTCCTACACACCCTAACCTGAGCCTCACTATCCTCATAAAAACTCTTTACAGCCTTCAGTAACTTACTACCTATTCCATACACTTGCAACATTTGCCACATTGCTCCCCTATCCACTCTATCATATGCCTTTTCTAAATCCATAAATGCAATAAAAACTTCTCTACCTTTATCTAAATACTGTTCACATATATGCTTCACTGTAAACACTTGATCTACACATCCCCTACCCACTCTAAAGCCTCCTTGCTCATCTGCAATCCTACTCTCTGTCTTACCTCTAATTCTTTCAATAATAACCCTGCCATACACTTTACCTGGTATACTCAGTAAACTTATTCCCCTATAATTTTTACACTCTTTTATCCCCCTTCCCTTTATATAAAGGAACTATACATGCTTTCTGCCAATCCTAGGTACCTTCCCTCTTCATACATTTATTAAACAAAAATACCAACCACTCCAGCACTATATCCCCCTGCTTTTAACATTTCTGTCATGATTCCGTCAATTCCAGCTGCTTTACCCCCTTTCATTCTACGTAATGCCTCACGCACCTCCCCACACTCACATCCTGCTCTTCTTCACTCCTAAACGATGTTGTACCTCCCTGGCCAGTACATGAAATTACCGCCTCTCTTTTTTCATCGACATTTAAAAGTTCCTCAAAATATTCCCGCCATCTACCCAATACCTCCAGCTCCCCATCTACTAACTCCCCTACTGTTTTTAACTGACAAATCCATTCGTTCCCTAGGCTTTTTACCTTGTTTATCTCACTCCAAAATTTTTCTTGTTTTCAACAAAATTTCTTGACAGAGCCTCTCCCATTCTTTCATCTGCTCTTCTTTTGCACTCTCTCACCACTCTCTTCACCTTTCTTTTACTCTCCATATACTCTGCTCTTCTATTAACACTTCTGTTTTGTAAAAACCTCTCATAAGCTACCTTTTTCTCTTTTATCACACCCTTTACTACTTCATTCCACCACTCACTCCTCTTTCCTCCTGCACCCACCCTCCTATAGCCACAAACTTCTGCCCCACATTCTAATACTGCATTTTTAAAACTATCCCAACTCTCTTCAACCCCCCCACTACTCATACTTGCACTAGCCCACCTTTCTGCCAATAGTTGCTTATATCTCACCCTAACTTCCTCCTCCCTTAGTTTATACACTTTTACCTCTCTCTTACTTGCTGTTGCCATTTTCTTTTTGTCCCATCTACCTTTTACTCTAACTGTAGCTACAACCAAATAATGATCTGTTATATCCCTTGCCCCTCTATAAACATGTACATCCTGAAGCCTACCCATCAACCTTTTATCCACCAATACATAATCCAACAAACTACTTTCCTTACGTGCTATATCATACCTTGTATATTTATTTATCCTCTTTTTCATAAAATATGTATTACTTATTACCAAACCTCTTTCTACACATAGCTCAATTAATGGTTCCCCATTTACATTTACCCCTGGCACCCCAAATTTACCTACTACTCCATCCACAACATTTTTACCCACTTTAGCATTAAGATCCCCAACCACAATTACTCTCTCACTTGGTTCAAAACTCCCACACACTCACTCAACATTTCCCAAAATCTATCTCTCCCTCTACACTTCTCTCTTCTCCAGGTGCATAAACACTTACTATAACCCACTTTTCACATCCAACCTTTATTTTACTCCACATAATCCTTGAATTTATACATTTATATTCCTTCTTTATCTGCCATAACTGATTATTCAATATTATTGCCACTCCTTCTTTAGCTCTAACTCTATTTGAAACCCCTGACCTAATCCCATTTATTTCTCCCCACTGAAACTCTCCTACCCCCTTCAGCTTTGTTTCACTTAAAGCCAGAACATCCAGCTTCTTTTCATTCATAACATCTACAATCATCTCTTTCTTATCATTCGCACAACATCCACGCACATTCAAACATCCCACTTTGACGGTTTTCTTCTTTTTCTTTTTAGTAAGCTATACAGGAAAAGGGGTTACTAGCCCATTGTTCCCGGCATTTTAGTTGACTTTTACAACACGCATGGCTTACGGAGGAAAGATTCTTATTCCACTTCCCCATGGATATGAAAGGAAAAGCAATAAGAACAAGAACTATTAAGATAAAATCAAAGAAAACTCAGATGAGTGTGTATACATAAATGTGTACATGTTTGCGTAGCGTGACCTAAGTGTAAGTAGAAGTAGCACGACGTATCTGAAATCTTGCATGTTTATGAGACAGAAAAAAAGACACCAGCAATCCTACCATCATGTAAAACAGTTTCAGGTTTCTGTTTCACAGTCACCTGGCAGGATGGTAGTACCTCCCTGGGTGGTTGCTGTCTACCAACCTACTACCTACAGTATATAAATTTGGGGTGAAAGGAAGTGGTGGTAGTAGTAGGGATTGTCCCAAGAAGGTTTGGAGGAAGGGGGTTGTGGGAACTTGTGAGATGCTCACACTGACAATAGCTATTGACACAGACAAGACAAGTGTCCATTCTCACAAGTGTCCCTTAGAGAACACTTCCTTATGAGAATTAATCTAACTTGCCACGTGTCTAGAAGGACTTGATTCCTGCAAATATTCGAATGGTGTTAGTATCCCCATCCTACATCTTGAGGGTCCCTGAATGCAATGGGTATTCCCATTATAATCAATATTTATGTACACAGGGGGATACTAGCTGCTGGTCTTAGACTTAGGGGGCAGTTACTCAGAACTCCAACTCACTTTGTGATAGGCCTGTGCCCGTTCCTAATCGCAAGTTAACTATTTTCGTGTTTTACCCAGTAAGTAAGTTTATTCAGGTATACACAAATACATTTACATAGATTATCATACATAGCAGCATATGTGTAGAGAACCTAGGATAACCCAAAAAGTCAGACAGTGACTTATTTCCATTGGGGTCCTTTTAGTACCTTAATATTATACATTGTAGGAGATATATGTTATTGTATTATAAAGGATATATGTATACTAGGAATAAGGTAAAAAGAGTTATTTACATTTACATGTGCGTTAGTTAAAAAAATAAAAAATCTTTCTCCTCCCTTTCTGTCGCTACATTCATTAGGTACCTTTTGGCTCTCTTCTTGAACTGGCTCATGCTACGACTGCCTTTGACATGTGCAGGCAGTCTGTTCCATTCCTTTAGTGCTGTACAATAAAAGGTGTTTGAAGCCTGGCCACTGACTGTGGGTACTACAAAGTTGTGCTCTCTCCCCCTAGTACTATGTTTGCTTTGGTTCCTAGCCTTGACAAAATTGGCAGCAAGATATTCTGGACACTGTTTGTGAGCAATTTTATAAACTTGATTTAACTTAAGTTGTTTTACTCTGTCTTCAATCTTCAGCATATCCAATTGTTGTAATTCATCCTGGCCTACATGTTCTCTTGGGCCCCGGTCCAGGATGAATCTTACCATTTTGTTCTGGGTGATTTGCAGTTTATCTTTCAGTTTTTTGTCAAGGCAGAGTACAATGAAGAGCAAGCGTAATCCATATGACATTGTATAAGGGCTAGACATGGGAGAAAATACGGGAATCAGCATCACAAACGGGTCTGGCATAGACTTGTCCACGATGTTGTGAAGCCTCTAATTAATGTTGTTCGCTGCGAGACAGCATTTTGTTAGCTGCATGGGACACTGAGCTCGAGAGCTCCCAGTTAGTTCTTGTCGCCACCGGTGTTCATGTCAGGAGGAAGATTCTACCTCTGCTAGACCCCATCCTGCCTCAGTTCAAGGATGGGGTTGCTAGTTAACATCTCTAATCTCATTACCTAATATTAAGGTCTAAGGCTACATTATTAATTCTAATATTGGTTACTAACACTTTAAACCTATGTAATTCATTTTTAAATGTGAATCTATCAATTACTAGTATACTACATTTAATCTTGCACTTACTTTCTGTATTCTTACAACTTCCATGCTAGTGTTGTTGTTTGGATGGGTGTTAAGGGTTTCTGTGACTGCAGCATCAACTGGTTTACAAACAGATCCGGTCAGTGAATTTTTGGTCGCAATGAATTTCCAGGGCTAAAGGGATTTGCGTGCTAGGGCTTTGATATCCAACAGGCTTGTGTGAGGGCATTAGATCAGAATGAGTGGATGCAAATGTTTTTTAATGGACGTACTGTTGATGTAGGGTATGTAAAAGAAGGAAATTAAAAGTGAATATAGGAAAGAGTAAATTGATGAGGATAACAAAAAAATTAGATAATGGAAGATTGGATATGGGATTGGAGGGAGAGAGTATGGAGGAGGTGAATGTGTTCAGATATTTGGGAGTGGATGTGTCAGCAGATGGGTATATGAAGAATGAGGTGAATCATAGAATTAACGAGGTGAAAAAGGTGAGTGGTGCACTGAGGAGCTTGTGGAGACAGAAACTTTATCCATGAAAGCAAAGAGGGGAATGTATGAGAGTATAGTTATACCAACACTCTTGTATGGGTGTGAGACATGGGTTGTGAATGTTGCAACAAGGAGAAGGCTGGAGGCAGTGGAGATGTCATGTCTGAGGGCAATGTGTGGTGTGAATATAATGCAGAGAATCCGTAGTTTGGAGATTAGGAGGAGGTGTGGGATTACCAAAACTTTTATCCAGAGAGCTGAGGAGGGGTTATTGAGATGGTTTGGACATATAGAGAGGATGGAACAAAATAGAATGACTTCGAGAGTGTATAAATCTGTAGTGAAGGGAAGGCGGGGTAGGGGTCGGCCTAGAAAAGGTTGGAGGGAGGGGGTAAAGGAGGTTTTGTGTGCGAGGGGCTTGGACTTCCAGCAAGCGTGTGTTGAGCGTGTTAGATAGGAGTGAATGGAGACAGATGGTTTTTAGGACTTGACGTGCTGTTGGAGTGTAGGCAAGGTAACATTTATGAAGGGTTTCAGGAAAACCGGCAGGCCAGACTTGATTCCTGGAGATGGGAAGTACAGTGCCGGCACTCTGAAGGAGGGGTGTTAATGTTGCAGTTTTGTAGATGTAGTGTAAGCATGCCTCTGGCAAGACAGTGATGGAGTGAATGATTATGAAAGTTTTTCTTTGTCAGGCTTTGTCAGGTTGATGTGTCTGGAGGTTAACATTTATGAAGGGATTCAGGGAAACTGATTAGTAGGACTTAAGTCCTCATGGTGGGAAGTATAGTGACTGCAGTCTGAAGGAGGGGTGGAGATGTTGCAGTCTAGAGGATCATCAGAACTGTGATGTTTGCACACTTCTGGCAAAACAGTAATTGAAAGAGTGATGGTGAAAATGTTTCTTCTTTTTCAGGTCATCCTACCTCAGTGGGAGACTGCCTGTGTAAAAAATTTTACAGTAATAATTATTTAGCAAATCTAGTATAGTACCTTCCTATTTTTTATATACATAGTTTTCTCTGATGTTTTTTCCCTGACTAATCACTACGTTTGTATCTTCATATTTATACAGGGCCATCTACACATCTTTCACAATCCCTTCTAAATCAAAATATAATGATGCTTAGATTCCATTGCCGCAATTTTTTCATTATAAAATGTACCTGATAGTATACGTATATGGTATTTCAGGGCCTTATGGTGAGCAGGATGATGAGCAGGTGTTTATTCAAAAAGTAGTTCCTGAGACAGACCAGCTATTTGTTCGGCTTGCTAGCAATGGCAAGAGGTAAGAGATTTAAAAAAAAAAAAAATGTATGGTACAGTAGGTGGTATGGGCTGATCTTACTGTGAATTTGAAGATTTCAGAGCAAGGCTTTACCTATTACATAGGTATAATAGATAGATTAGTAGACAACAACTACCTAGATAGAACTACCATTCTGCCATAGAAGTGTGAAATGAATACCTTCTTTTACCCCTGCTCAGATCTGATTACTCTTTTCACTATCATCATGCAGATCTACGTTTTTGATACCAGGGTCCCTCGTGTAGATCTGTCGTGAGCTCAACTCTTTCAAATAAGCTGAGAGCAGTAAATTTTGTCCTAGATATGAGAGAATGAGTCTGTGCAGTGTGTACAGCATAAAAAAATCCTGCCCCATGCAGTGCATGGTGGAAGACGCAAAACTCTGACCTTGTGTTTGGTTTAAAATAGCAAATTTGAGGTTTTTTCTAGAATGATTTTTGCAGTTTTATTAGCCATTTCTTAGTATCATTTGATAGAATGGAAGATACTGTACTACTGAAATAGTTGATTTTGGATGGTTAAAGGACAGGAAGTAGCTTGAAATTGGCCTCAGAGTCACATAAATATTAAATTTTTGCAGATTTTCCCAAGAGTGGGTAATGCCCCTTACACCCCCAGTCTGTTTTATGATTTTTACTAGGTATGATTCAATTATTGGGATGCTGTAAACCACGACCAATTATTCCTTGTTATATTTTATTATCCGAGAAATAGGGTAAATCATTGATTTTTTGCAAATTCAAAATGGAAGGCAAGTGTAATATAGAAAAAGCTTCAGAACATCAATTGAAAAGAGGAAATGTTTTAGTGCCTGGAATATCTACAGTATTTATTTTGGGCTCTGTTTTTAAATTGTAATTTTTTTAATTGTGTAAAATTTGCTAAATTACCAACTTCTGTGTACTTTATAGCATAGTTTTGGTAATTGAATGGGCAATTTCTTGTGCTCAATCGATAGAATGGAAAGCATACCAGTGAAATAGCAAAGAATTTGGTCAAATTGAGCAATGGAATTGGCTTAAATTAGGACTCAAATTGGGCAAAATCACCAATGCATAAATTGTGCCTAGACAGCTAAATTTTCTCCTGCATAATTCCATAAGTTTTTTCATCAAATTTCACACCTTTGATGCCATTATCTTCGGAAAAAGATTCTTTACCATTTCAGGATAAAAAATATTTTTTTTCTTTTTGAAAAATGTGGACACAGCAAGTACTTTTAATTTCGGGGCTTTACACAGTGGGGGAGGGGGGGGCTAAGGGCAAAAGAGATATTGATAAGGTTTTGACATTTAGGGAGGATGGAGCAGAATAAGAGAACCAAGTTAATGCATCATAAATCTGGGGTGGAAGGAAGGAGGGGTAGGGTCATCCCAATAATGGTTGGAGGGAAGGAAGGAGTAAAGGAAGTTTTGAGTGCTCGTGGCTTGATCATCCAGCAGGCTTGTCAGCATGTTGGATCAGAGTTTAATGTGCAGTTTGAGTGTGAGCAAGGTAACATTTATGAAGGAATTCAGGGAAACCAGGTAGCCAGACTTGAGCTCTGGAGGGTAAAATTTATATTTTTTTTATTTCCTGTCATTGTATTTACAAAATATACAATAACCTGAAAGCCAATAGGATGCACAGTATTTCAGGCAAAACTTAGTCTAGTTTTAAGAACAACATAGTTTTATTTATAAATCAATGATCTCCCCAATGGATCTTCTCATCTTGAACCTGTTCTGTTTGCAAATGACAACTTTTATCATCTCCCACTCAAATCTGACTTTTCTCAAACAACACTGTTAATGAGAAGCTCCTAAAAATATCTATATGGATGACTACTAATAAACTCTCTCTTAATATTGACAAAACCTTCTACATGATGTTTGGAAACAGATACACATGTCCAACTTAATATAATGATCAACAGTTCTCCTATTGTAAGACAAACTGAGGGAAAATTCTTAGGTCTGCAACTTAGTTTGTACATGAACGGTATTCATTACTGACAAGATAAGGAATTAGACACCTGCAACATCTGGGTATCTTTATTTGTATATGTTTGCCCTACAATATATCTTGTATACTTATTTATCCTCTTTTTCTTAAAATATGTATTACCTATAACCAAACCCCTTTCTATACAAAGTTCAATCAAAGGGCTCCCCATTATCATTTACACCTGGCACCCCAAACTTACCTACCACATCCTCTCTAAATGTTTCTCCTACTTTAGCATTTAGGTCCCCTACCACAATTAGTCTCTCACCCACTAATCAGTACGTATTTTTAAAGTCAGTTACTTGTGTGTTTTGGGATTTTTTGGAATTGCAACAATGCTCAATAAGGAGAAGTACACTTAACTCCATGCACACACTTCCTTACTCTGATAGTAGCCCTGTAATGTTATGGCCCAAGAAGTTCTTTTGCTAGAACCAATTTTCTGAAATTTGGGGATTTTTTTTATGTACTGTAGTATACTGTATCTCAGAAACTATACAAAATTTCTTTAGAATTTATATGCCCTCTTTACACCATTGACTTAAACTATATATGTTTATATATAAATATATTTGACCTGTACCATAATTTAGTATGTAAATGGTTACTGCTCTTCAGATTCAGAAAACTGGAAATAAGTCATAAAATTTCTTTAATTTCAGTTGCAAATGAGACAAGTTTTGTAATGATCCATTGTCATTGTTGATCCAGATTGCCAAGAATGAGGCCTCATAACTAATTTTTACAGTTACTGTACCCTGTTCGAAAAAAAAAAATTCTGATATAACATCTACAATTTCGAAAATCTTGAATATCTTGCAACCTCAAGGAATGTGTGTATCGAGTTGAAGATTTGTTTACTTGTTGTTCCTCCACCACTTACTAAAGGAGACTCTCTCCCACTCCCATAATTAATTAAAGCAAAGTTTAGAATTTATGCAGGTTGGCATTTTACATGCCCAGCATATTGATGCATTATTATTAATTGGAGAAACCAGAGGATGCAAAGTGACAATTTTGGGACCAGTTCCTACAATTGTTTCTCTTTGAAATATGCTGGGATAGAAGGTCAGAGTAACTGAGAATGGCTTATTTGCAAGACAAATTTATCTGGTTTTGAAGGTGATTTTGTTGATTCAACATATTTAGTACTGTGTCCCAAAACTTTCTCAAAATCTGACATATGTTGTCTATTCCCAATCTAATTTCTGGTATATTTTCTCAGGGTGTGCGTCATAAAATCTGTAGACTGCACTACAATAAGTGGCTTCTGTGTACACGAGTGTGAAGGAAGCAGTAGAATGGGATCCAGACCAAGGAGATACATATTTACTGGGCACTCCAATGGAGCTATTCAGATGTGGGATCTCACTACTGCCCTCGAGTTAAGTAACAAGGGTGATACAGGTGAGTTGAAGAGACACACTTTAAGTGAATGACTATACAAAGCAGCAGAAATGAGTGATGGTAAGGTAGAAGTAATTGATTTTAAAATACAAACACAAGTACTACCTTACCTTTGATATACCTTTGAAGAGTTTTGAGAGTTTAACTACTCTCGGAGCCCGCCCATGGGCCAGGCTCATCTGGTGCTTGCCTGGTCAACCAGGCTGTTGCTGCTGGAGGTCCGTTGCCCCAGCCTCCAACTAGCCTGGCCCATGGCCGGGCTACACAGACACACGGAGGCAGACAGAAAGACAGACACACAGAGGCAGACAGAAAGACAGACACACAGAGGCAGACAGAAAGACAGACACACAGAGGCAGACAGAAAGACAGACACACAGAGGCAGACAGAAAGACAGACACACAGAGGCAGACAGAAAGACAGACACACAGAGGCAGACAGAAAGACAGACACACAGAGGCAGACAGAAAGACAGACACACAGAGGCAGACAGAAAGACAGACACACAGAGGCAGACAGAAAGACAGACACACAGAGGCAGACAGAAAGACAGACACACAGAGGCAGACAGAAAGACAGACACACAGAGGCAGACAGAAAGACAGACACACAGAAAGACAGACACACACAGGCAGACAGACAGAAAGACAGACACACAGAGGCAGACAGAGAGACAGACACACAGAGGCAGACAGAGAGACAGACACACAGAGGCAGACAGAGAGACAGACACACAGAGGCAGACAGAGAGACAGACACACAGAGGCAGACAGAGAGACAGACAGACACAGAGGCAGACAGAGAGACAGACAGACACAGAGGCAGACAGACAGACAGAGAGGCATACAGACACAGAGGCAGGCAGACAGAGAGACAGACACACAGAGGCAGACAGAGAGACAGACACACAGAGGCAGACAGAGAGACAGACACACAGAGGCAGACAGACACAGAGGCAGACAGACAGACAGAGAGGCAGACAGACAGACACAGAGGCAGGCAGACAGACAGACAGACACAGAGGCAGGCAGACAGGGCAGACACAGAGCACACAGAGCACACAGAGGCAGGCAGACAGACAGACACAGAGGCAGGCAGACAGGCAAACACAGAGGCAGGCAGACAGACAGACACAGAGGCAGGCAGACAGACAGACACAGAGGCAGGCAGACAGACAGACAGACACAGAGGCAGGCAGACAGACAGACACAGAGGCAGGCAGACAGACAGACACAGAGGCAGGCAGACAGACAGACACAGAGGCAGGCAGACAGCACAGAGGCAGGCAGACAGACAGACACAGAGGCAGGCAGACAGACAGACAGACACAGAGGCAGGCAGACAGACAGACAGACACAGAGGCAGGCAGACAGACAGACAGACACAGAGGCAGGCAGACAGACAGACAGACACAGAGGCAGGCAGACAGACAGACAGACACAGAGGCAGGCAGACAGACAGACAGACACAGAGGCAGGCAGACAGACAGACAGACACAGAGGCAGGCAGACAGACAGACAGACACAGAGGCAGGCAGACAGACAGACAGACACAGAGGCAGGCAGACAGACAGACAGACACAGAGGCAGGCAGACAGACAGACAGACACAGAGGCAGGCAGACAGACAGACAGACACAGAGGCAGGCAGACAGACAGACAGACACAGAGGCAGGCAGACAGACAGACAGACACAGAGGCAGGCAGACAGACAGACAGACACAGAGGCAGGCAGAGACAGACAGACAGGACAGACACAGAGGCAGGCAGACAGACAGACAGACACAGAGGCAGGCAGACAGACAGACAGACACAGAGGCAGGCAGACAGACAGACAGACACAGAGGCAGGCAGACAGACAGACAGACACAGAGGCAGGCAGACAGACAGACAGACACAGAGGCAGGCAGACAGACAGACAGACACAGAGGCAGGCAGACAGACAGACACAGAGGCAGGCAGACAGACAGACAGACACAGAGGCAGGCAGACAGACAGACAGACACAGAGGCAGGCAGACAGACAGACAGACACAGAGGCAGAGACAGACAGACAGACACAGAGGCAGAGACAGACAGACACAGAGGCAGAGACAGACAGACACAGAGGCAGAGACAGACAGACACAGAGGCAGAGACAGACAGACACAGAGGCAGGCAGACAGACAGACAGACACAGAGGCAGGCAGACAGACAGACACAGAGGCAGGCAGACAGACAGACAGACAGACACAGAGGCAGGCAGACAGACAGACAGACACAGAGGCAGCAGACAGACAGACAGACACAGAGGCAGGCAGACAGACAGACACAGACACAGAGGCAGGCAGACAGCAGACAGACAGACACAGAGGCAGGCAGACAGACAGACAGAAGCACAGAGGCAGGCAGACAGACAGACAGACACAGAGGCAGGCAGACAGACAGACACAGAGCAGGCAGACAGACAGACACAGAGCAGACAGACAGACACAGAGGCAGGCAGACAGACAGACACAGAGGCAGGCAGACAGACAGACACAGAACAGGGCAGGCAGACAGACAGACAGACACAGAGGCAGGCAGACAGACAGACAGACAGACACAGAGGCAGGCAGGACAGACAGACAGACAGCAGACAGCAGACAGACAGAACAGAGCAGGCAGACAGACAGACAGACACAGAGGCAGGCAGACAGACAGACAGACAGACACAGAGGCAGGCAGACAGACAGACAGACACAGAGGCAGGCAGACAGACAGACAGACAGACACAGAGGCAGGCAGACAGACAGACAGACAGAGGCAGGCAGACAGACAGACAGACAGACACAGAGGCAGGCAGACAGACAGACAGACAGACACAGAGGCAGGCAGACAGACAGACAGACACAGAGGCAGGCAGACAGACAGACAGACAAGAGGCAGGCAGACAGACAGACAGACAGAGGCAGGACAGACAGACAGACAGACACAGAGGCAGGCAGACAGACAGACAGACAGACACAGAGGCAGGCAGACAGACAGACAGAAAACAGAGGCAGGCAGACAGACAGACAGACAGACACAGAGGCAGGCAGACAGACAGACAGACAGACACAGAGGCAGGCAGACAGACAGACAGACAGACACAGAGGCAGGCAGACAGACAGACAGACAGACACAGATGCAGACAGACAGACACAGAGGCAGACAGACAGACACAGAGGCAGGCAGACAGACAGACACAGAGGCAGGCAGACAGACAGACAAGACACAGAGGCAGGCAGACAGACAGACACAGAGGCAGGCAGACAGACAGACACAGAGGCAGGCAGACAGACAGACAGACAGACAGACACAGAGGCAGGCAGACAGACAGACAGACACAGAGGCAGACAGAAAGACAGATAAGCAGACAGAGCTAGACAGACATGTTTATGCATAACAGTGAAAACAAACAAAGCCAGGGATTCACTGCAGCAGTGCACGATCATCAAGTGTCAAACCACTGCTGCACTGT
This sequence comes from Cherax destructor, assembly GCA_009830355.1. NCBI lineage: Eukaryota > Metazoa > Arthropoda > Malacostraca > Decapoda > Parastacidae > Cherax > Cherax destructor. The sequence continues at coordinate 76,074 of WNWK01004986.1, read as the reverse complement.
CAGCAGTTTAGTGACACTCAGTCTTACACCATGCTTCAAGGAGTTTCATATATACTCCAGCATGTCTAAAACATTGCTGGGTCCTATAAATACTTTGTATATATTTCTAGACAATAGTAAATGACCAGGGCAAGTGAAAATGTTCACCTGTCAGTGTGTTTGTGACTATTTGAGTACAATTTCAGTACCTAATATTACTGTCAAAACAAAGATTGGCTATGAAATCACAAGAACTACTATAAATTGTAATTATCAGAACATAAAAATTATATAAAATAATATAAAAATAAGAAAAAAAGGTATATCGGCAACACTTCTGCAAGTGGCAGGACTCCATGTTGCCATCAGGTGAGCATCCAGCGCTAACTTCACGAGCTTATATCTCTGTAAGTATTGATCCTAAAAAAAACAAAATTATCTTATAACGTGTAGAATAATGCCCTCTTCTTTGGGCAAGTGAATGTAGATCTACGTTTGGACAATTAAGGGGTTAATGGACCTAATAGAATTAAGTAGCATTGCACTTCTTTACTCATGAACATATGGCTCAGATACTTTCCTATTTGTGGCTGCATGGGTCCAGTCTTAGCTGGCCTTGAAATGGCAGCTCTTGGCCTTGCAGTTTACTTCTTGTCTTACTGATAAATCGAGTTAGAATTTTATATAGGCCAAACAAATATCCAAGGAAAGTGCCTTGTGTCAGCAGTCATGTAACCTGTTATAGCCATTACTGTTCCCATGGCGTGGATATGTTTGGGGTCAAGTCTCTAGCCCCAAGCTTTCAAAACCCACATGCCCTGAATGCCAGTACAGTGGTCCCTCGGTTTTCGCTGAAAATTTGTTCCAGAATGCTGCTAAAGTGCCATTACCGAACGAATTTACTTCCTTAAGAAATAATGTCACGTAGAGGTTAGTCTATTTCAGACCCCCAAAAATACACTTGCAACAGCACTTACGAAAATACACTTACATAAATGTTCGAGTTTGGAGATGCACGAAAACCGAGGGACCACTGTACAGTCAAGAGAAACATAAGCAGACATTTGCAGGGAGGCAGTTTATAAGTACCTTCAATTAACCTGGAGCAACAACAGTCGAATGATATTTCACCTCCCACTCAATGAAGAAACCCATGGGACCCATCTCGACACTTGCATCTTAAAAAAAAAAAACGGTAATCATACCTATTACCAGCATCTTTGCTGCTCTGTTCATTCCAGGAACATACATTATTATTATTATTATTACAATCATAACTAAGTGCTAAACCCACTAGGGTCACATACAGTACATACATAACTTTTTTCTTATTCAGTGCAACTACATACTACTACAAAATGAAGGCATTTCAAGAAGCACTTGCAACCTTTGTTGCAGATTTGGTTTGTAGTTCCTGGCTCTGCCTCTTAACTGTTATTGGCCGACTTTGCCATTTCCCATCCTTCAGGGTTAATCATGTCTAGTTTTGAAACTGTGTATATAGGGTTTACCTCGTTCTTACTTGTGCTGAAAAACAAATTTCACTTGCCAAGCATACATTTCTAAATAGAGTAAGATGAAAGCAAGAACAAGAAAAGGAAAAATTGGACAGTGAAAAAAAAATTATATACATACTGAAAGAACAGAATTGAGAAAAAAGTCTAGGTCTTCTTTCTTTCAACACGTCGGCCGTTTCCCACCAAAGCGGGGTGGCCCATAAGGAAAAATGAAAGTTTCTCCTTTTACATTTAGTAATATATATACAGGAGAAGGGGTTACTAACCCCTTGCTCCCGGCATTTTAGTCGCCTCTTACGACACGCATGGCTTACGGAGGAAGAATTCTGTTCCACTTCCCCATGGAGTAAGAAGATTGCCGTGAAGATGGGCTCGACCTGGCAAGAGTATGAACACCACCAGTCGACCCACAGTCTGGCTGCGGAAAAGAATTTTGTAGGTGGCTGCTACAACCTGGCCAGTACACCTGTCTAGGTATGGAAATAAATTAAGAAATCTGAAAGTATTGCACATACGTAGTTTATAAATAGGCATATCACTTTGAACAGAAACTAAAATTAAAACTATTTAAAAGATATCACATTGATAGTACATCACTTTCATGGGGGAGCTCTAAACCAGTAGGGGACATACAATGCCAGGAGAATGGGAGGCAGTCAAGTTCAATCCAAGGAAGAGATCAGGTCTAATTCCTTGGATCAAGAGCTCTTCACTGGCATTAAGGAACTTCCCTTGTTGGGGAAAATAGTTATAACATCTGTGAAGCCTGACAAAAGTGAGGATTTAAACTGGGCAAGTATAATGAATGGTGCAAAATATTTATTTTAAAAGTATTCTTTCTTTCAAAAAAATGGCAGTATCCCACCGAGGCATGGTGTCCCAAAAAGAAAAAAGTTTCTCTTTTTAACTTTAGTAATGTATACAGGAGAAGGGGTTACTAGCCCCTTGCTCCCAGCATTTTAGTTAAATCTTACGACATACATGGCTTACGGAGGAAGAATTCTGTTCCACTTCCCCATGGAGATTACAGTGGACCCCCGGATTACGTACTGCTCCAAACTCAAACAATTATGTAAGTGCTTTTGTAAGTGTATTTTTGGGGGTCTAAATGGACTAATCTAATTTACATTATTCCTTATGGGAACAAATTCGTTCGGTAACGGCACTTGAACAGCATTCTGGAACGAAATAATGATGTAATCCATGGTTCCACTGTATTTTAAAAGTTTGTAGAGTAAAAAAAAAAAATAGAAATTTTTGAACATGTACTAACATTGCTTATGATAGCATCTGGATGAGAGGAGTGGTGTTATGAGGCAAGAACTTCACAGTTATAAAACTGAACTCCTCCAGCAACTCATTTTCCAAGGTTGGAGGGTGAACAGGAGTATTATCCATAAGTAAAAGGCCCTGAGTGGCACTTGTTTTTTAATGAGGTACTTTTTGACAGTGGGAGCAAAGACATCGTGAACATACTCAATAAAAAATTGTCTTGTCGACAACCAAGAGAATGTATGAAAACTAGGACATTTTTTTCTCAAGCACCTCATTTGAAAACAATTTATTTGAAAAGTACAGTGGACCCCCGAGTTTCGTAAACCCCGGAAATCGTACAATTATGTAAGTATAATATTGTAAGTGCTTTTGTAAGCATATTTTTGGGGGTCTGAAATGGACTAACCTACTTGACATTTTTTCTTAACCCTTTGAGGGTTTTTGACGTACTAGTACGGCTTACATGCCAGGGCGTTTGACGTACTAGTACGCCTAAATTCTAGCGCCCTCAAATCAAGCAGAAACAGGCTGGTAGGCCTAGATGTGAGAGAATGGGTCTGTGCGGTCAGTGTGCGCAGTATAAAAAAAATCCTGCACCACACAGTGCATAATGAGGAAAAAAAAACTCTGACCGTGTTTTTGGTTTAAATCAGCAACTTTGCAGTTTATTTTCATATGGTATTTATGGTTATATTCTCGTTTTCTTGGTCTCATTTGATAGAATGGAAGATATATTAAAGAAATATAGATAATTTTGATTGGTTTCTCGATGACAAGTACCTAGAAATTGAGCGCAAAGTAGCGAAAATGTTCGATTTTTGCCGATGTTCAAGAGTAAACAAATCACGCCATACGTACAATACACATCAACTGGCAACTCTAATATTCTTGCACAAGTGTGCTGATATTATTTATACCATTTTTACAATGATGCAGTAGTATACATAACAGTAAATCTTCAATTTATTGTGAGAATAAAAATTAAAAATGGAAAGCAAAAGTAATGTAAGAGGGGCCTGGAGACTTGACTAATGGACAGATAAAATGTTATTCGAGTGCCAGGAATGTCTGTCTAGTTTATTCTGGACCCTATTTTGAAATTGGCATCTTTTGAAATTTGTATGAAATTGGCCAAATTGTCATTTTCTGAACACCTTATTGGGTAGTTGAAATCGGTAAATTGGCGGTTTCTTATACTCAATTGATAGAACAAATGTAATTCTAGCAAAATAGCTATAATTTTAGTAGACTGAAACATTGGAATTTGCCGAAAATAGGGCTCAAAGTCGGCGAAATCGCCGATGCGTAAATTGCATCGATACCACTAACTTCGCAAGAGCATAATTCTGTTAGTTTTCCATCAAATTTCATAATTTTGGTGGCGTTATGATCAGAAAATGATTCTCTATCATTTCATAAGAAAAAATAATTTTTTTTTTCCGAAAATGTTTCGACCCTGGGAGTGTGTTAAGAATCTGGGTCTCGACCCTGAAAGGGTTAAGGGAGTAAATTCGTTCGGTAATGGCATTTGAGCAGGCTTCTGGAATGAAGTTTTTACGAAACTCAGGGGTCCACTGTAATGCAATCAACAACCAAGGTTTCTCTGTATTCATTGTTTTCATTATGGCAGGGCAGGGGAAAGTAGCAATTATTATTATAATCAAGGAAAGTGCTAAACCGACAAGGGTCATACAGCGCTGCGGGACAGCAAATAGTGCGGAGGTTATAAACAGCTAGGTGGAGAGGGGATCAGAGGTGAGGGAAGAAAAGGGTTGGAAGGGACGCTAAGGGCTATATGTCAAAGTTCGTATAATAAGGGAAAGTAGCAAAATTAGATTCATCAGCAATGTGTTGCTAGATGGAATGGGGGAAAAGGTGGTGTGTTTTTGGGAAGGGGGGTGAATGATTATGACTTATGTACAGTAATAGGAAAGTGAATTAATCATGACAGTAGCAAGTTGCTAATAATTGCACGAGTTCAGTGTTATAAGACGTATATATACGTCTTATGAGCCAGTGTTTTGGACGTATATATGTACTCAAAAATTCTAGCGGCTTCAAATCAAGCGGGAGAAAACTGGTAGGCCCACATATGAGAGAATGGGTCTGTGGTCAGTGTGCGCTGTATAAAAAAAAATCCTGCAGCACGCAGTGCATAATGAGAAAAAAAACTCCGACTGTGTTTTTGGATTAAAATGCCGTATAGTATTTATGGATGTATTCTCTTTTTCGTGGTCTCATTTGATAGAATGGAAAACATATTACAGAAATAGAGATGATTTTGATTAGTTTCATGAAGAAAATGACCTTGAAATTGAGCTCAAAGTAGTGGAAATGTTCGATTTTTGCCAATGTTTAAGAGTACACAAATCACGCCATTCGTTCAATACACATCAACTGGTGAGTCTAATATTCTTACACAAGTGCACTGATATTATTTATATCATTTTTACAATAATGCAGTAGTCTTCATAACAGTAAATCTTCTATTTTTTGTGTGAATAAAAAATCAAAATAGAAAGCAAGAGTAATATAAGAGGGGCCTAAAAACGTGACTAGTGAACAGAGAAAATCTTATTTTAGTGCCAGGAATGTCTGCATTGTTTATTCTGGACCCTATTTTGAAATTGACATCTTTTTTATTTTGCATGAAATTGGCCAAATTGCCAATTTCTGATCACTTTATTGGGTAGTTGAAATCGGTAAATTTGTGGTTTCTTGTACTCAATCGATAGAACAAATGGAGTTCTAAAGAAATAGTATGAGTTTGGTTGACTGTATGTAACAATGGAATTGGCCGAAAATAGGGCTCAAAGTCGGCGAAATCGCCGATGTGTATATATCGCTAACTTCGCGAGAGCGTAATTCCGTAAGTTTTCCATCAGATTTCGTACTTTTGGTTTCATTACCATCAGGAAAAGATTCTCTATCATTTCATAAGAAAATTTTTTTTTTTTTTTCCAAAATTTTGCGACATAGAATGAGTTTCAGAATGGGGCTTCCGACAGTCAAAGGGTTAAAGCTCTGAATAATCATGTGATTCTAGTGTTTTGCAAAGAAGAAAACAATACCAGTATTGCTGACTCTAGATTTATTACATTCACAAGAAAGCATTAAACCCATATGGGTAATGCACTGCTTTCCTCTTTCTAATCATGTAGTCTGATCATCATCTTGTAGAGGTGCTTCTTGATGTGGGGAGGGGCATCTTTGAATCTGAATAGTTGGCCGAGGTGAGCTTTAGCTAGGTTCACTTTTTTAGAGATGTGAGAAGTGGAGTTAAGTAATCTGTCGATCTCATATCCCAGGATCTTGTTAGGGTTTCTGATATCGACACGTGACCCTCTTAATATTGTCAGTACGGAAGACGTATCAATGAACATAAATACGTCTTCCGTACTGACAATATTAAGTGTCATGGTTATTTGCAAAAATAATCACTACTACTAAAGGAAGCGGAATAATTCCAAACTTATCGTCAATAAAGAGTATTTAAATAAACGCCATTGTTTAGAAACTGAGGTCATTTATCTTGAGTTTACACTTGTGCAGAGATGGAGATACCTCCTTTGTCTTCTATGGTTGATGGGAGACAGCCGATGGTGCTGATGAGGACTTTTTCTGGGTTAGTTGTGATTCTCCACTTTTTCTCCCAGATATCTGTTCTTCGTAATTCCTCATTCATTTTCGCTATTACTCTCCTGTATTTTGTTGCACCTGATATGGGGGTGGATGACACTACATCAAGCTCAAGCTCAATCATGTAGTACGTACTCAAGACTATTCCTTACTTCGTTCATTTTTATTTTTTTTAAGTGGTTTATGCTTCCATACATAGACAGATGAGGAACAAATTAGGTTTTCACTGTTTAAGAAAACCTTTTGGGTTAGAGATGAGTAATAGTTGAAATGGTAAATATACTTCTAATATGCAAGTTGTTGTAATGTATTATACTGTTAAAACAAAATATGCCTTGATGCCAATGAGGGGCTCTTCATCCAAGGAATAGGACCAGTCATCCCCTTGTTTGAAACCCCAGGTGCATAATTCCCAGGAGTTTAATGCTTCCTCCTACATAATACATACATGTATAATGAAAATTATCATGATTGATTTATTATAGCAGATATACAAAAATTCACATAGTATGTCTAACTTGCTAAAATATAAAGGCTAATCCATTAACTTTCATTAAATTTCAGGAGCACTTGTTAGTGGAGGTCCAGAGCCAACAGAACTTCTGCGGCTTTTGGATGTATGTGATCTTAGCAATTCCTACTGCACCACACCTTGCCTCTCCCCTTCTCCTCTCACACCTGCTAATGTGCCACCACCCCATCAACGCACATTTGCAAATACAAGTCACCTTCACCATGGAACAACTCATCTACATCAGCCTTGCACTAGTTACTTGGCAAGTCCTTCTACAAGCGGAGGACCACAGGTTCATCCTGGTCCTCTATTGAAGCCAGCAAATGTGGCTTTTCTTTCTCATAATCAAGCTTCAGCAGCAAGAAGCAATCTTCCAAACACTTCTAATGATGAAGATGAAGGGACTGCTTGTTGATGGTTTACATCTGATATGGTTGTCAGAGTAGCTCAGAAAATGGTTGAATAATAAGCCAGGTCCTTTAAGAATTGAGATTTTTGCCTCACTGTTGAAAGAAGCAAATTCTGTGTAAATATTTGTAATTCAAGTCCAGATCAAATGATTGCTGACATGTGACCGGTATATTATAGGACCAGAATACCTGTAGAATTCTCTTCCAAATGCTGTTTATTTTATATATTTTGTAGAAATAGTTGCTAAGTCCAGAAAATATTTGCATGGCACACTGAAGACTAACAAGATCATGAATTTTTAAATATGTAGAATGGTATGTTTAGCATAATGCAATGCATTGTACAAATAAATAATATGGTATTAAATGTGCTGCTGCTACATTGCGAGTATATCCTAATGTGGTCGTAAAGCAAAATGGTCAGTATATTTTATTGTACATTCATATTGTGCATTAATGCCATACTCGTGTATTATCTGTTGCATTTTCATTTCTCTTCGATTCTACTGTATTTAATTAAATATATTTTTTATATTTATAGTAGACACGTATCGCACAGGTTACATTCCTGAAATCGGTGCTGTATGTAAATTGAACTTGAGGGCAAAATAGGGTTTCATTCTTTGCACCCCCCAAAAAAACAACTCTTTACAGTTTATTTCATAAAATTAGTAAAGTTTTGACACTTTACATAGTAGATACTACTTGATCTAGAAATGTGTGGAGGGTGTTCATCTTGTCCTACTAGGCCTAGTTGGATATAGACGTTTAGACACTCATAAGCAACTGCAATAACTACAATAATGCAATAAAATCACAGTAAACAGGTGATATCACAATATGCAAAACAACCACTGTGAAAAAATAATGAAATTGCAAGCACTTTCATGACTTCACATTATAGTTCCTTGATAATGTAAAGTCACGAAAGTGCTTGGAATTTCTCAATTTTTTCAAACTACACTAATATTTGACTTTATTGAATTATCTTAAATTAAATCTACATTATGTACTTTTTATGTGCCTATAACATCTGTGTGCCATCAAGACCAGTGTAAAAGATTCATATGTATCCAAAATCTAAATAAAAACTTGTTTAAGAAAATGGGCAGTGGTAATACAGTACATAATAACTTTACTACAAAGTTTACCGAGTTTAAAATATTCTTAAAAGTAACAAGTGATTCTGATCCTACCTTAGATTTTTTGTCCCTCTGGAAAGAGAACTGATGAATGATGGTGAATGTTTTCTTTTTTAATCACCTGCCTTGGCAAAAGATGACCATTGAGATTAACCCTGTTATACTACAGCTCTGAAGCATGGGTCAGTCCCATTGTTCTACGGGATGAGCTCAGCTCTCTCAGATAAGCTGCGAGCAGTAAATTTGGGCCTAGATACGAGAATGGGTCTATACGGTAAGTGTGCACCATATAAAAAAAATCCTGCAGCACGCAGTGCAAAATGGGGGGAAAAAAAACGGTGATAGTGTTGTTGGTTTAAAACGGCAACTTAGTATTTTCATGTGGTTGTATTCTCGGTTTCGTGGTCTCATTCAATAGAATGGATTTAAACAATTATTACAATAATGCAGTATCCTGCATAACAGTAAATCTTCTATTTTTTGTGTGAATAAAAATTCAAAATGAAAAGTGAATAGAGGAAATGTTTAAGTGCCAGGAATGTCTATATTGTTTATTCTGGACCCTATTTTGAAATTGTCAATTTTTTAATTTTGTGTGAACTTAGCCAAATTAGATTTCTGATCACTTTATTGGGTAGTTGGTATTATTAAATGGGTGGTTTCTTATACTCAATTGATAGAAGGAATACTAGTGAAATTGCTATGAGATTGGTCGATGGGAACAGTGAAATTGGCCGAAAATATTATAGTCATGGGAGAGCGTTAAACCTGTAGGAATTATACAGTGCCTGTGGGGGGGATGGAACAGAAGGTATTCAGACTCAGTTCAGGGAACTGGTGCACAGATCCAATTCCCTAGATCAAGAGCCCCTCACCAGCATCCAGGAACCGCCCTTTGAGGGGTGGCCGAAAATAGAGCTCAAATTGGGTGAAATTGCTGATGCGTAAATATTACAGAGACCAATAACTATTATATAATCAAATAATAAAGCGCTAAACCGACAAGGGTCATGCAGCGCTGCAGGGCAGAAAATAGTGCCAGGACTATAAACAGTTCGGTGGAGAGGGGATCAGAGGTAAGGGTAGAAAAGGCTGAAAGGGACGCTAGGGGGCTATACATCAAAGTTTGTATAGTAAAGCAGTTGCTGACAAAGTCAAAAAGTGATTGTAGGTCAAAGGCAGTGCTGTCTGCAAGAAGGGAAGATAAGGTAAGAGCAGTAGGGCAGCGTCTGAGGTAAACCGGACAATCTGAAAGTGAACCGAAATAGGGACCTGACAATCCTCACAGAGAGGAATAGGGTGTCATTTCATGAGATACCCATGGGTAAGGCGAGTATGGCCGATGCGAAGATGGGAGAGCACAGTCACCCAGGAACAGCAACGGTGGTAAGATGATGGCCACAAACCTTAAAGTGGTTTAATAGTGCAATTTGTTATGGTTCATGTTCGACCACCATTATTGCCAACGGCTGCGAAGACGGGCAGAGATGACTAAAATAATCCTTGAACGGAATACCTCTATAGGAAACTGGAAGTTCATGTACCGCTGACCACGCAGCAGCATCCATCTATTCATTGCCCTTTACATTATGTCCAGGGACCCAGCAGAAAACAACGTCTTTGTTTTTGCTAGCCACACGGTGCAACCAAAGTTGAATACGAAGGACCAATGGATGAGGGGAATCAAATTGTTTAATGGCCTGTAAAGCGCTGAGGGAATCTGAAATGATTGCAAATGCTGAAGGAGACATATATGTAATATGGAGAAGCGCTATGAGAATGGCATACAACTCGGCGGTAAAAATACTAGCCGAATCTAACAAATGACCCTGGACAACATCGTCAGGAAACATTGCCGTGAACCCAACACCATCAGAAGATTTAGAACCATCTGTACAAACAGCGACGGCATGCGCATGTGACCGGAAGGGATCAAGAAAAAGCGAGAAGCAGCCATAGGTAGGAGAACTTTGGCGCATGGTAGTAGGGGAGAACAGACACAAACCTTCCCAAGGGTGAAGGGAAAAGGCAGACGCTATATGAACATATAAGGGAGGCAACTGAAGAGAAGACCGGAGTGAAGATGAAGGGAAATGGTTGGAGTATGCAAGGGCGCCGAACAAATTACAGGCTTCTACTAACGTCTGATACCAACCTATACATAGAAGGAACACGAAGGTCATGAGAGCAGACAAAGTAATGAAGGCCCAATAATTTTGAGAGAGGCTAATTCCATAAGTTTTCCATCAAATTTCATACTTTTGATTTTGTTACCTTCAGAAAAAGATTCTCTGTCATTTCAAAATATGTACAGTGGTACCTCGAGTTACGATGGTCCCCAAAATCGCCCTTTTATGTAAGTTTATTTTTTTAAATGCTTTTATAAGTATATTTTTGGGGGTGTAAAAGGACTAGTCTATTTTACATTATTCCTTATGGGGATAAATTCGTTTGGTAATGGCACTTGAACAGCATTCTCGAACGAAAAAATATCGTAACTCGAGGTACCACTGTATTTTTTTTTTTTTAACTTTTCTGACCCTGAGAGCAAGTTTCAGAATGAGTTCTGACCCTGAAAGGATTAAATTAAATGTAAGCATGAGACCTTCCCCCCACCCTTCCCTCACAAGACGGCATCTGTGAAGGGTAGACCATTTTGGCAGAGGACCAGTTAATAAGATGACTGATCTCTAACATAATGCCAAAACTAATGCTCTTTTCTGTCATGTTAGAGATCACAGTCATCTTATTAACTGGTCCTCTGCCAAAACAGTCTACCCTTCACAGATGTTGTCTTGTGGGGGAGGGGGGTCACATTCCTTTCATAACTAATATGAATCTTAGTCCTGGCTTGATCCCTGTAGATGCCTTCCTGTCTCATTACATTGTCAAATGCTTCAAACTTGAGAACACTTGTGACTTGACCTAATCTTTATCTCCTCCTCCTCTCCTCACCTCACCTCTTGTCCTTTCCCTTTCCTTTCTTCCTATATGTGTTCTGTCTCCTGGAATTTTACCTACCTTCAAGGGCCATTAGCTCTCCTGCAATGCTCCTTTTTCTCTGATCTTAGACTACTTCCAGGACTACTACTACCTTCTTATTGTCACTGTTGCACTAATTATACTATGTACTCCCAGCCCAGCCCCGCCCCCTCTCATATATAAACTGGCTCTTCCTTTCATACTTGTGACTAGTTAATGGTACAAGTCAGACCAAAATGTCACAAGTTTCATTCTCTTATGAGCTGGTTATTGTTTAAGGTGATGAGGGTCACAAAGTCTATGAATGATAGATTAAATATCAAGAATGGAGGAAGTATGGAGAAAATGGACATACAGTGGACCCCCGAGTTTCGTAAAAACTTCACTCCTGAAGTCTGCTCAAGTGCCATTACCGAACGAATTTACTCCCTTAAGGAAAAATTTCATGTAGGTTAGTCTATTTCAGACCCCCAAAAATACACTTCCACAAGAACTTACAAAATTATACTTACATAATTGCACGATTTCCGGGGTATTCGTTAACCGAGGGTCCACTGTATTTAGATATCTGATAGTGGAAAAGTCAGTAGGCGAGTCTGTGCAAGATGAGGTGAACCATAGGTGGGTGGTGTACCGAGGTATCTGGAAAGTTACCAGTACAGTAGGGCCCCACTTATATGGCAGGTTACCTTTCAGGCTACTGCCATAAAGTGGAACACCCTTCTTTTCCCCTTATAAATGCCAGATAAGTTTACACTAACATATATTAAATTAGCAATAGAACTAGGCATTAATAACAATAAAAAGTAAAATACACATACGTATAGTACAGTGGACCCCCGAGTTTCGTAAACCCCGGAAATCGTACATTTATGTAAGTATAATATTGTAAGTGCTTGTGGAAAAATATTTTTGGGGGTCTGAAATAGACTAACCTATGTGACATTTTTCCTTAAGGGAGTAAATTCGTTCGGTAATGGCACTTGAGCAGACTTCAGGAGTGAAGTTTTTACGAAACTCGGGGGTCCACTGTACACTCATTACTTATCTTAAAATATGTGTAGTCTTAACTTAGTGAGAGGTGAGTATTGTAGAAAGTCACCAGCTACCATACCTGCATGAAATATACAACTTATATTTAAAGAACCCAAGAGCGATTATTATTACTGCCGACATACCTTGTTCACCGAGTTTAATAATTTCTAATAACTAAACTTAGATGCCATCGTAAACAAGAGACACCAAGAATGGAAACAAACATGAATGCATATTAATACTTGTATGCTTACGATTCATACACGCTCATTCCTGTATATGTTTGTAAAGTTTTTACCACAATACAAACACCTTACATTGTGTACAAGTTGTCTTCACATTGTAGTAGAATAAATAACAGCAACACTCATTCTCATGCAACACGCCATTTTTAGAGCGAATATCGCTATGAGTGAAGTCATATGAAAAGAATAATTTTCTACAGTTACCCCCAGTAATACTATTGTGTACACATTTTCTCTGGTGTTGGACTAGAGAAAACGTAATTCTTGCCGTTACTCATAAGCCACTCGGCTACCACATATGTCCATTTTTTCTACTGTGAATGTATGTATTATGTAGCGTGTTTATATAATTTTGAAAAAATATCATAGATGGATCAATGAAAATGTCTATACATATTAATGTAATATACGACATTAAAAGTGCCCCATAGCAGTTATTATTAATAATATAATGTCTTCAAGACTAGTGAGACAGTGATTTTAGTGTGTACCTGCATGCCAGTACAGTGTGTAAGTTTATTTAGGTACAGGTACACAAAATGGGAGTTGACACAGTTACTTTTTGCTGATGATACTGTGCTTATGGGAGATTCTAAAGAAAAGTTGCAAAGGTTAGTGGACGAGTTTGGGAGAGTGTGTAAAGGTAGAAAGTTAAAAGTGAACATAGAAAAGAGTAAGGTGATGAAGGTATCAAACGATTTAAATAAAGAAAAATTGGATATCACATTGGAGAGAGGGATTATGGAAGAAGTAAATGTTTTCAGATATTTGGGAGTTGACGTGTCAGCGGATGGGTTTATGAAGGATGAGGTTAACCATAGAATTGATGAAGGAAAAAGGTGAGTGGTGCATTGAGGTATCTGTGGAGACAAAAACGTTATCCATGGAGGCAAAGAAGGGAATGTACGAAAGTATAGTGGTACCAACACTCTTATATGGGTGTGAAGCATGGGTTGCAAATGCTGCAGCGAGGAGGAGGCTGGAGGCAGTGGAGATGTCCTGTCTAAGGGCAATGTGTGGTGTAAATATTATGCAGAAAATTCAGAATGTGGAAATTAGGAGAAGGTGTGGAGTTACTAAAAGTATTTGTCATAGGGCTGAAGAGGGGTTGTTGAGGTGGTTTGGTCATTTAGAGAGAATGGATCAAAGTAGAATGACTTGGAGAGCATATAAATCTGTAGGGGAAGGAAGGCGGGGTAGGGGTCGTCCTAGAAAAGGTTGGAGGAAGGGGTAAAGGAGGTATTGTGGGCGAGGGCTTGGACTTCCAGCAAGCATGTGTGAGCGTGTTAGATAGGAGTGAATGGAGACGAATGGTTTTTGGGACATGACGATCTGTTGGAGTGTGAGCAGGGTAACATTTTGTGAAGGGATTCAGGGAAACCAGTTAATTGATTTAGTTGGATTTGAGTCCTGGAAATGGGAAGTACAATGCCTGCACTTTAAAGGAGGGGTCTGGGATAGTGACAGCTGGGAGGGACAATTCTCAGCTGTCATATCTGAGCTCCTCTACAAAGACAGTGATTATGTATGAGTGTGGTGAAAGTGTTGAATGATGATGAAAGTATTTTCTTTTTGGGGATTTTCTTTCTTTTTGGGTCACCCTGCCTCGGTGGGAGACGGCCGACTTGTTGAAAAAAAAAAAACACAAGTATAATCAGAGTATACAGTAGGGCCCCGCTTTACGGTGTTCCGTTAATACGGCGATTTCAAATTATGACCAAAACTATCTTATGTGGTGAGCGGTCTTTTTAATACGGCGTGCCCCACCCGGTTTGTTTACATTCTCCATGAGCACATCAGCCATTCGTTTCTTTCGTCTCTGACATCTTTCAACTTCAATATTCCAATCTTGACAGAGACTGAGTCCTTCTTCAAGTAACTTGCTGACCAACACTTTTATTTCATCAAAATGATCTTGGAGGGCTTTCAAATCCAGAGCAACATTGTGGAAGTTCATGCTAGGATCCTGCAGCCTCTTTTAAACATGGTCAATGCAAACGAGTTCTTTCTTTCAAAATCCAGAGCAACATTGTAGAAGTTCATGCTAGGATCCTGCAGCCTCTTTTGAATATGGTCAATGCAAACGAGTTCTTTCTTTCAAAATCCTAGCAAAGTAAGAAAATCTTAACGTGCAGTTATACAGCTGCTTTGCGTCACTTGTTTCACTGGTCTCATTTTCATTGTCTATCATGTCCTGGAGAATTTGAAGTACAGTGGACCCTTGCTATTTGAACACTCCAAAACTCACCCTCATTCCAGAATTCTGTTCAAGTGCTGTTACCAAACGAATTTATTCCCATAAGGAATGATTTAAATTAGATTAGTCCATTTCAGACCCCCAAAAATACACTTATAAAAGCACTTAAAATAATAAACTTGCATAGAAGGGTGAGTTTTGGAGTGTTCGAATAGCGAGGGTCCACTGTATCTCCTCAAAGTACTTGTTCACGGGCTTCACTGTTTTTATCCTTGCACTTCACCTGGTTCCAAACTCTGACTCAACAACCACAAGCACGGCATTTTTTAGTTTTTCCCAGCTCTATGTTGAACAAGGAAGAACCCGTATCCTGCCTGGCTGCATGTACACCCACCAAGTTGAGTGATTGTCGCAATTCACAAACACTGCTAGGTTGTTTTTCATTTATTCTTTTATGAACACAACTTTTGTGTCCAGCCATCACAGCAGAATTGTCATAGCACTGTGACTGACAATCTTGAAGCTTTATTTCGTCCCTTCTGTAGCTGTTTCAAGATACAGTGGTACCTCGACTTACGATATTTTTTCATTCCAGAATGCTGTTCAAGTGCCATTACCAAACGAATTTATCTCCTTAAGAAATGTTGTAAAATAGACTAGTCCTTTTAGACCCCCAAAATTACACTTACAAAAGCATTTAAAAAAATAAACTTACATAAAAGGGTGAGTTTGGGGACCATCGTAAGTCGAGGTACCACTATATCTTCAACCAAGCTCTCAGCATCCTTCTGGCATATCTGGATAAAACCAAGGAAGTATTCTCTAACATGGACTGTTTTCCTCTCAAAATCAACTTCCACATACCTCACTAATTCTGACATTTGCTCACAGTGTACTTGAGCAGAAGTCGAGTCAACCATGAAACCACAGTACTTGGCTTTACAAATGCTTCTTAGTAAAGTGGTGAACAGTGGATGCCATCATGTGGATGAATTCATCCTGGACACCCGATGAAAGATAAGACGTGGCTCCAGGATGACTTTCCACAGGAATGAAGTGTTCTTTAATGATAGGGTCAAAGATGGCCAGTAGTTTCAGTAAATTTCAGGAAATTTCCCACATTGAAGTCATCGTTCTATGTGAAGTGACTCCCTGTGTTCTCGCAAAGACAGGTTCCGAGTTGCAAGGAATTTTATGCAGTGAAGGATTCTCATCAAGATATCATGCCACTTCTGCTTTTCCTTCTCAATCTGTGTGCTTCTATTTGATTATAATATGTAATAATAATAATAATTCTCAATCTGTGACTGAAGTTCCAAGTCAATAACTCCTCTGTTTTCAGCTAAATTTCTTTTCAATGTGTGAAGCACCTCTGATGATTCTTAGCATTTTCATTAACACTTATCCTTTTAGGTGCTTTCCACTGGTTAAATCCACTTTCCTGCTCCAATGAAAATTGATGGTCTGACCGGGAATAGAGAAGACAACAGATACAAAATGCAGACTTTTTAGAAGGGAAATAAACCAGCCATGAGTGAGTCACTTCCTCACCACGACCATTTCCCAATTTCCACTTGAAACAAGCTTTGTTCATTGAGCAATTATTTATTGGTAGGAAAGGCCCCATCACTGTTCTGGAAATACTTCAAACCCAACTTTATTCTGTTCTCAATGCATCAGGCAGAATTGCTTTTCCAGTATCCTTTTCAAACTTCAGAAGTCCAGAGTCATGCTGTTCAATCACTTCTTGTATGACAGTTCAAGGCTCATCAACACCATCCAGTTAACTAGGTTCACTGTCGTCAGGTTCAGTCTAATCAGTTAAAATCTTGTCAATAATTTCAACATCACCACCACCACCATTGTCTTACCCTCCTGTCATGTCCACGTTCTCTCTGGCAGTCTCACTTTTAATCTTGTCATACTCAGATTTATCTGACTTGGCTTTTTTCTCAGTTTGTGACGCATTTGTACTTGATCCACCTTCGGATTCTAACAAACTTATAGCAGGTGCAGGTGACTCCATGGAACGTGTCAAATGGAACTGGACAAACAGCAAAATTGAAGAGATAAATAGTTGCTTGAATTCAACCCCCCCCCCCCCCTTAATCATCATAACCTTGCATTTGCTGGGATTAAATTCAAGCAACCACTTATCTGACCAAACTTCCAATTTGTCCAGATCTATTTGGTCTTTTTCCCTTTCCTCATGGAATACCACTAGTTACTCTTCCCTGACAATCACTCTGTTTCCTTACCCAGAGGTACTATTTGATCCAATGGAGTTCGTTCTATTATTCTTGACTGCGCCAAGTTTTTGCCACAGCCTCTTGTGGGATATCAAATGCCCTCTTATGGTAAGAAAATGCAATACATCCCTCCCTATCCCCCTCTCTCATGCTGGTTACTGTATATAAAACCACTTCTCTCCAAGTGTTCTACCAGTCTCCTGATAATACTATTATTGCATGGTATGCATGAGAAACTGACCTGTAGTTCAATGAATGGAGCCATTCATTGTCTTCCAGATCTCTGGCAACTGTCCCATATCCATCAAATTCTTGTAGCTCTTAGCTAATGGTTTGGATAGTGCTTTTGGTCCTTGCAAAATCCATGGTGACACCTTGTCAAGTCCCATTGCCTTTGATGTAACCAGGGCCATCAAGTTTCTTTACCTCTCTCTCCTTATACATCTGTCTAGTACCTACTGGTGCACTTGTCCCCCCTATATTTTTTGCATTGTTCTTGTTTACACTAAGACCACTTCAAATTGCATTCTTGTGTAGGACTAGCACAATTTTTTTTTTTTTAGATAATTGTATACTGAAAGCAAGTAAGTTTTAAAGATTTACATGTTTAAGAAGAGAGAAAAGACCAGCAATCCTCCAGTGCAAACTATTTAATAGGCTTCTTTTTCACATGCATATTGTATAGTGGTCACTACCAACCAACTGCTCATGTTGGACAGTTCTAATATCTTAATCAGGACAAAGTGCTAAACTTGTAGGGGTCATACGACTCCTGGGAAGTGGGAAGGATTCATATTCATATATTAAATATTTTTTTCATTACTGTTTTTATTGTTATGTTTAACATTTTGCATTATATTACAGAAAACAATGCCCAGGGAAAAAGAGGGTGGGGATTACTGTTAAGTACTACTAATACCTGTATTCTAATGCCAGTCTCCGCTAACTTATTTACAACAATAAAGGCATGATCCTAAAATTTATATAGTAATCCTATTATTCTCAAATACAGTAGTCTAAAACCTGTATGCTGTGCTGTACCAGGCAAGCATGCATAGACACTGCTCATCTTAAGATGCATATATACTGCACTGTACACTATCAGTTTGTGTCATTTGAAGTATTATAATGTAACTGCAGATTGTAAACAAATCAAATGATTTTCTATGAAATTTTGTTGAAAAAATATAAGAAATTTAATATACTGCTTAAGTGAAACCAATTTAGTTCATGACTTAGATATAAAATATATCAAGAAGACCACTGTTAAAGTGAAAAGATGTTTCTTTGAAGGATGAGTGTGGTACAATACTACAAACATTAACAATCACCACCAGTAAACACTGCTAAATACTCACAATTTCTTTATCATAGATAGTTGAAAAGACTATTTCAAATTTAGTAATAGCTTCTAATGAGGGTACAAGACAGTGAAAGTGAACGAGAAAAGCCTCCACCACCCATCTGATGTGAACCACAGCAGATGGGTGGAGGAAAAACATCCTCTCAACCTCATGTTGTAAACAAACTTTTCAAACATTATACTGTGTGTATACACAAAAATAAATGAAAAATGTACAGTGTACATGTACTGTATAGTACTAGAATTCTGTACATTCTAAAGCAGTATGTTTTGACTAAGCTGTTGTTGGCCTTGGCCTTAGCATATTTCACAATAATTTTCAGTAGTGTAATCACTTGTTGGCAGTTATGGCCTCTCAGATTAATTCAGACAAGCATACCTGCCACACAATAACAAGAGGCCAAAACACTCACCCACCTGAACCCGGCCGACTCCACCCATCCCTGTAGCATATTATAATTTTAGCTTAACCAAAATTTCTCACAATTGGGGGAAATAAATTAAGACAGTTTCTGTTAAAATAGAAATAGTTGCAAAAAGTTTTACTGTATGGCATATAGAATAGTACTGTACACTGCCATAGAAAATTTACATATACATACTGTATTGTACACTGCCATGGAAAATTTACAAATACTATATACTATACAAGAAATATTTTTAATTGCATAAATACAAAATTTAATTGATCTTGATGAATAAAATAATATAATTTTACTTTATTATAAAAACTCATGTGCCAACATAATATGACAATTATTAAATAACTACACAGTATTAAAAATACACTTGTTTTATGCCCAAATGCAATGAATGTTGGAAAAATTAAAATGCAAACCATTTTTAGGTAGGTCATGTAAACAATTATAACATATGAAATGTATCCAACCAGTATTTGATATTTTAAGTCAAATACGGATACAGCAGAGACTCAAATATCACAGTAATTATGTTCCTGAAAACATGTTGAATGAAAATGTCTTAAGTGAACTAAAGAATATATGGAAAAATAGGGTTATGGTCCTAACACTTCTAAAGAAGAAAAACAAGATTTGTAGTTGTGGTTGCCTGTTAATCTGGAAATGTGGAAAGGGTTGATGCGGCCAATACAATACCTGCACGAATGTGTGGCAGACAGTATCAGCTACCGCCAACATCAGTAAAAATAAGACATTTCCTTAAGTAGTACCAATGGTTGCAGCTGCTTGTTGATATGTAACTGTACGTATATAAATGGGGTTGATGTGACTGTGAATAATGCTTGTACATACATATGGCAGGGAATATTAGATACCACCACCATGGCCTGCCAACAATAGTAAAAATAAGCCACATTTCCTTATCAAATTGTACCCAACATATAGGAGCTCACTACACCTATACCAAACAAATATTAAAGATGAATGTATTTGAGATAGAAATAACCAAGAAAAATTCATTATTATTGTGTAGTAATAAAACTGTGTGGTGGTTGCTGGTTATTTACCCTTTTCACTGTCTACACATCTCAAACCAAAAGCCCCTTCTATGTCATCATTAAATTTTATCTTCTAAAATGGTTGAGAATCTTTTTCTAAAGGCAATGATGCCAAAATTGCAAAATTTGATGTAATACAAATTTACACATGCAAATTTTGAGGTTGGGAGCACTTAACATAGTGATTTTGCCCACTCTGAGGTCTAGTTTAGCCCAATTCCAGTGCTCAACCTGACCTAATTCTTGGCTATTTCACTAGTATTTCTTCCGTACTATCCACTGTCACAAGAAACTAACCATCAGAGCCTAAAACAAGCACTGTAGACACTACAGCCACTAAATCAACCTACCCTCTGCTCATTAACCCTTTCAGAGTTTTCGCTGTACTAGTACGGCTTATGCACCAGGGTTATTGACGTACTAGTACGCCTAAATTCTAGTGCCCTCAAATCAAGCGGAAACAGGCTGGTAGGCCTAGATGTGAAAGAATGGGTCTGTGGGGTCAGTGTGTGCAGTATAAAAAAAAATCCTGCACCACAGTGCATACTGAGGAAAAATAAACTCTGACCATGTTTTTGGTTTAAAAGAGCGAATTTGCAGTCTATTATCGAATGGTATTTATGGTTGTATTCTCATTTTCTTGGTCTCATTTGATAGAATGGAAGATATATTACAGAAATAGGGATAATTTTGATTGGTTTCACGATGACAAGTACCTTGAAACTGAGCGCAAATTAACGAAAATGTTCGATTTTTGCCGATGTTCAGGAGTAAACAAATCACGCCATGCGTCCAATACACATCAACTGGCGAGTCTAATATTCTTGCACAAGTGCGCTGATATTATTTATACCGTTTTTTACAATGATGCAGTACGTAGTATACATAACAAAAAATCTTCTATTTTTTGTGAGAATAAAAATTCAAAAATGGAAAGCAAACGTAATGTAAGAGGGGCCTGAACAGATAAAATGTTATTATAGTGCCAGGGATATCTGTCTCGTTTATTCTGGACCCTATTTTGAAATTGGCATCTTTTGAAATTTGTGTGAAAGTGGCCAAATTGCCAATTTCTGACCACTTTATTGGGTAGTTGAAATCGGTAAATTGGCAGTTTCTTGTACTCAATTGATAGAACAAATGGAACTCTAGCGAAATAGCTATAATTTTAGTAGACTGAAATATTGGAATTGGTCGAAAATAGGGCTCAAAGTCGGCGAAATCGCCGATGCGTAAATATCGTTGATACCGCTAACTTTGCGAGAGCATAATTCCGTTAGTTTTCCATCAATTTTCATAATTTTGGTGTCATTATGATCGGAAAAAGATTCTCTATCATTTCATAAGAAAAAAAAATTTTCCCCCAAAAAATTTTCGACCCTGAGAATGAGTTTGGGAGAGGGCCTGTCGACCCTGAAAGGGTTAAGTATGTCCCAAGGTCTCTCCTATATAACACTTGCCCTCCACTTTCAAGCCATTGTCACACAAAAATCTGGCATTTTTTCCTATTTCTTGGCTAATAAATCAAAGAATAATTTAAGCAGACCTAGTAGAAACCCATAAAACAGACCAGAGGGCAAAAGGGGGTGGAAGCCCTACCCTTTCCCAGGAAAATCACTAAAAGTTGACTGTTTCTGAAACTCTCAGGCTTATTTCCAATCTGAAACCGACCAAAATCTTTTCCCTTTCACTGTTGTCTGCCAGTCTATCTAGTGACACCAAAAAAAAAGCCAATAAAACCATGAAAACTGCTCTAGAAAAACCACCAAAGTTTTTTTTTTTTTTTTTTTTTTTAACAAGTCGGCCGTCTCCCACCGAGGCAGGGTGACCCAAAAAGAAAGAAAATCCCCAAAAAGAAAATACTTTCATCATCATTCAACACTTTCACCAGACTCATACATAATCACTGTCTTTGCAGAGGAGCTCAGATACGACAGCTAAGAATAGTCCCTCCCAGCTGTCACTATCTCAGACCCCTCCTCTAAAGTGCATTTTAACCAAAGTTATTTTAACCAAAACATAAGGCTAGAGGTTAGCGGTTCCCATTATGCACTGCATGGGGCAGGGATTTTTTTTTTTTTTTTGTATACTGCACACATCCACAGCTCTGATCAATTCTCTCGTGTCTAGGCCAAAAAAAATTCTGTTCAGCAAATTTAAGATTGCTATGAATTATGCATAGATCAATGTGACCAACATTGATCCACTGACATAGATCTGTGTAACCAACAGTGAAAGGGTTAAGGGCTATGATTCCAGAGCTCCATAAGCCTTGCTTCAAGTGGTGGGTAATATTAATTAATCAGAAACATTATTCATAGTGGCACCACAAAATTATCTCTTCACTTTCTCAATTACTTTTTCATACTTTATGATCACAACCATATCCAATAATTGCATAAATATATCTAGGGTAGGTAAATGACTGTTAGAGGTAGGCTGTGTAATTGCTAAGTAATTATGGATTACTAGCCACCTTGCACTGTCTTCAGATTTTTTTTCCCCTAAATTTATAAGGCATGCTATACGGTCTTCCTCCAGTGTTTGAACGTGTGTTATTCAAAAGTATTACATACTGTAAATGGGTTAAATATTATTGGGTAACTCTGCTGCAGTGGTAAATTGCCTTTAAAAAAAAAATAATGTCAGGCCCCATAACCTTTAGCTTATTCCTATGTACATATAGTGATTTAGTTATTATCTTTTCCTCAGTAATTTCTGACCTGTCAACCAGGAAAACTTGAGCGGGGGATTTCTTCAATAATTCTTGACCTTGCATCTATTAAAGCTGCTATGATGGCCCCTGAGGATGAACCAATTTGGGAACTGCTGCGAAGAACCTCTGCTGATTTTGTATTTGAGGATGGAGAAGTTTTAGCCTGAAATGGAAATTATTGCCATATCCACTTCAATAAGCTTAAACTGAGAAGGCACAATACATTCTGACTCCATGCTCCAGGCAAACACTAAATCTAGAGATGATCTTTAGGGGAGGGGGTTATCAAACAATTGATGTGGTCACTGTGCAGGAACCTGAAAAATAAATAAATACGTAGATAAATACATACAGCTTACAGTACATTTTATGATTCAAGAAAAGAATAAGAACACAACAGTAGTATTTAATCTTTGCACTGTCCAGACCCCCAAAATTAATAAAAAATAATTTTTCTTTTAAAATGGTAGCAAATCTTTTTCTGAAGGTAATGACTTCAAGAGTACGAAATTTGAAGGAAAACTTAAGGAATTACATAACTGCAAAGTTAGTTATCTGGGCAGAATTTACGCATTGGCGATTTCATCAACTCTACATCCATTTGACCAAATTCTTAGTTATTTCGTTAGTATGCCTTCTGTTCTATCGACTGAGCACAAAAACCACCAATTCAACTACCCTATAAAGTGCACAGAATTTGGTAATTTTGCCATTTTCAGGCAAATTTAAAAAAGTACCAATTTAAAAATAGTGCAAAATAAATGCTGTAGACATTCCTGGCACTAAAACAACATTTCCTCTAGTCATTTATCATGTCCCAGGCATCTCCACTTATTATACTTGCCTTCCATTTTTTAATTCAATATCACACAAAAATATATTTACTCTATTTTCTGGATAATAAAATAAACAAGGAATGACTAGTCATGTTTTATGGCATCCCAATAATTGAACTAGACCTATTAAAAACCCATAAAACAGACCAGAGGATGTAAGGGGGGTCCTTACCTATCCTCACGTACGCCACTTTCATATTTTGATACAAGTTTTTTCTTGAATTCTATCGTGTTTCTCACCTTCTTTACCAAAAGGCTGGCACTCTGAACATTTTTTGGCCCCATGGTGGCTTATTTCACAGTCGCAATCAATAAACAAGCACAAAAAACAATGGATGAACGTGCGGAGTATTGCTAATTCAACGAGAGACAGAGGCAGATTGAGTCTGGTACGCCTGAGAAGCAGCGTCCCAGGCAGGTGGACGTGTTTGATATGGACGATTTCCGAGCAGATGTACAAAGCATGGGGGAAAATTTTGCCAAAAAAAGTGCTCAAAATCTGAATTGTACGATTTCCGCACCGGACGAAAACCAGGTGTTCATTGTACATGTCAACTGGCGGGTCTAATATGCATTCACAAAGGCACTGATATTATTTATTATTTATGCATAACAGCAAATCTTCTGTTTTTGGTGTGAATTAAAATTCTTTGTGTGAATAAAAAAAATCAAAATGGAATTCATGTGTAAAGCTTGGAAACAACTACAGCCTCTCCTCACTTAACGACGGATTTCCGTTCCTAAGACCACGTTAGTAAAAGAGTTCGTCGCTAGAGGAGCATACTAGTATGTAGTATAATGGTAGTGGGTTTGTGTCAACCATCTTTGATATTGCTTTAATGTCACCTTTGCACCATTTATAACATTGGTATATTTTTAAATGTTTATACAGTAGTGTACTGTATATTGTATTAAACAGAATAGAGGAAATCAGCTCTAACATACATTGTTTAGGTATGCATACTGGTCAGAGAGCCCGTCGTAAGTCCGAGTCGTCAGTAAACAAGTACATCGCTAAGTGAGAAGCTGTAATGAACAGAGGAAATGTTATTTTAGTGCCAGGAATGCCTGCATTGTTTATTCTGGACCTTATTTTGAAAATGGAATATTTTGAAATTTGTGTGAAATTTAACACATTTGCCAATTTCTCATCACTTTATTGGGTATTTGAAATAGTTGACTGGGAGTTTCTTGTTCTCAATCGCTTAAATGGAAGGCATATTAGTGAAATAGCTAAGAATTTGGTTGACTAGAACAATGTAATTGGCCTAAAATAGGACTCAAAGTGGGCAAAATCACCGATGCATAAATATCGCTGACGCAGCAAAATTCATGATAGTGTAATTTCATCAATTTTCCATCAAATTTCATACTTTTGTTTTATTACTTTCAGAAAAAAGATTCTCTACCATTTCATAAGAATTTTTTTTTAACCCTTTCACTGTCGAGACCGTTGCTCACAAACTTGCTCTGTGTCGAACAATTTAAAAAAAAAAATTCTTAAGAAATGATAGAGAATCTTTTCCCGGTGGTAATGACACCAAAAGTACGAAATTTGATGGAAAATTTGAGGAATTATGCTCTCGTAAATTTAACGGTCTCGGCGATATATTTGCATCAGCGATTTTGCCCACTTTGAGCTTTATTTTCGGCCAATTCCACTGTTCCAGTTCACCAATCTCATAGCTATTTTGCTAGAACTCCATTTGTTCTATCAATTGAATACAAGAAAATGCCCATTTACTGATTTCAATTACCCAATAAAGTTGTCAGAATTTAGCAATTTGGCCAATTTCACACAAATTTCAAAAGATGCCAATTTCAAAATAGGGTCCAGAATAAACAATGCAGACATTCCTGGCACTAAAATAACATTTTCTCTGTTTATCAGTCATGTCTCCAGGCCCCTCTTATATTACTCTTGCTTTCCATTTTGAATTTTTATTCACACAAAAATTAGAAGATTTACTGTTATGCAGACTACTGCATTATTGTAATAATTGTATAAATAATGTCAACCCATTTGTGACTGCGTATTAGACTGGCCAGATGGACATGTATTGAACGGTGACGTCATTTGTTTACTCTTGAACATCGGCAAAAATCGAACATTTCCGCTACTTTGAGCTCAATTTCAAGGTACTTTTCATCGTGAAACCAATCAAAATCATCTCTATTTCTGTAATATATCTTCCATTCTATCAAATGAGAACAAGAAAACGAGAATATACTTCAAAGTCGGCGTTTTAAACCAAAAACACGGTCAGAGTTTTTTTTCCTCATTATGCACTGTGCTGCAGGATTTTATTTTATACTGTGCACACTGACCACGCAGATCCATTTTCTCACATGTAGGTCTACCAGCTTTCTCCTGCTAAATTTGAAGCCACTAAAATTTTGGCATAATACTACGGCACCAACACTGGCTTGCACGCCGTAGTACTATGGCACAAACAGAGAAAAAATTAAATTCTTGGACCCTGTGGACAAGTCTCAGATCAGGGGTCTGGCCCCTCAAAGGGTTAAACCACACACATAGTCAGAGTTTTGCTCATGAGGCAGAATTTTTTTTGTAATGTGCACGCTCACCATACAGACCCATTACCTCATATCTAGGCCAAAATTTACTGCTCACAGCTTATAAAAGTGAGATGAGCTCATGATGTAGAACTACGTGAGGGACCTTGGCCTCAATGATGTATTTCTACGTGACAGCCACTGAAATGTTTAAGGAAAAATCCTGGAGCATTCTGTAAAATTTTAGGAATTGTAGTATGAAAATGACCAGTGCAATTTTCTTATGCTCAGTGATGGCTACTGCACTTGCATCCACTAGAACACACATTTTTTTTTTATTAACACATCAGCCAATTCCCACCAAGGCAGGGTGGCCCGAAAAAGAAAAACTTTCATCATCATTCACTGCATCACTGTCTTGCCAGAAGGGTGCTTTACACTACATTTATAAAACTGCAACATTAACACCCCTCCTTCAGAGTGCAGACACTGTACTTCCCATCTCCAGGACTCAAGTCCAGCCTGCCGGTTTCCCTGAATCCCTTCATAAATGTTACTTTGCTCACACTCCAACAGCACGTCAAGTATTAAAAACCATTTGTCTCCATTCACTCCTATCAAATACGCTCACACATGCTTGCTGGAAGTCCAAGCCCCTCGCACACAAAACCTCCTTTACCCCCTCCCTCCAACCTTTCCTAGGCCGACCCCTACCCCGCCTTCCCTCCACTACAGATTTATACACTCTCGAAGTCATTCTGTCTCGTTTCATTCTCTCTACATGTCCGAACCACCTCAACAACCCCTCCTCAGCTCTCTGGATAATAGTTTTGGTAATCCCGCACCTCCTCCTAATTTCCAAACTCCGAATTCTCTGCATTATATTCACACCACACATTGACCTCAGACATGACATCTCCACTGCCTCCAGCCTTATCCTCGTTGCAACATTCATCACCCATGCTTCACACCCATATAAGAGTGTTGGTATAACTATACTCTCATACATTCCCCTTTTTACTTCCATGGACAAAGTTATTTGTCTCCACAGACTCCCAAGTGCTCCACTTACCCTTTTCCCCTCATCAATTCTATGATTCACCTCATCCTTCATAGACCCATCTGCTGACATGTCCACTCCCATGTGGACATGTCAGCAAATTTTTATTTTATTCACAAATTCTTATTAAGAATGAAATTAATTAACAACCACAGGCCCTGATTGTGTAGTTCTAAGTGAGAGACAGTGAAAGTGTTAAATTTTGATGATGAAAGGAAAGCAGCAATTTCATGCAGTGGGCAGGGAGAAATAACATACTGTAGAGTAAGGAAGAGCCAGAGATAATGTGGGGAAAGTGTGTGAGGTAGTGGGTAGAATAAAAGGGGGTAAAGCAAGACAGTTATTGAATGAATTTCTTTTTTTATAGGTCACCCTAACTTGGAAGACAGCCAGTATGTTAAAAAAAAAAAAGTCTATTACTATGGCCTGAGGATGATTCATATATTAATCAAACCACTTTCTTTCCTTAACCCTTTCAAGGTCCATACCGTAGTTCTTCAGCTTTGAAGCCAGTGTCAGTGCCATAGTTCTACGCCATTAGCTCAGCTCACTCAGATAATCTATGAGCAGTAAATCTGGGCCTAGATAAGAGAGAATGGGTCCACGTGGTTAAGTGTGAACCATATAAAAAAAAATCCTGCAGCATGCAGTGCATAATGAGAAAAAACTGAGACTGTGTTTTTGGTTTAAAATAGTGACTTTGTGGTATATTTTCATGAGGTTTTTATGGTTATATTCACGGTTTCTTGGTTTCCTCTGATAGAACGGAAGATATATTACAGAAATAGAGATGATTTTTTATTGGTTTTAGGGCTGAAAATAGTTTGAAATTCAGCTCAAAGTAGCAGAAATGTTTGATTTTTGCCAATGTTCTAGAGTAAACAAATCTCATCATGCATCCAATACACATCACCTGGTGGGTCTATTATGTGTTTATGAATGCATTGATATTATTTATACAATTACAGCCTCTCCCCACTTAACGACAGAGTTCCGTTCCTAAGACCACGTCAGTAAACGAATTCGTCGCTAAGTGAGGAGCATACTATAATGGTATTTGATATTGTTTTAATGTCACCTTTGCACCATTTATAACATTTCTGGTATATTTTTAAATGTTTGTACAATAGAGTACTGTATATTGTAATAAACAGAATAGAGGAAATCATCTCTAATATACATTATTTAGGTATGCATACTGGTCAGAGAGCCCGTCATAAGTCCGAGTCATTGGTAAATAAGTACGTCGCTAAGTGAGGAGAGGCTGTATTACAATAATGCATAAAATAGGACACAAATTGGGCAAAATCGCCGATGCATAAATATAGCTGATGTAGCACAATTCGCCTAAGTGTAATTTCATCAATTTTCTTAGTTTTGTTTTATTACCTTCAGAAAAAGATTCTCTACCATTTCATAAGAAAAAATAACAAAAAAATGTTTTGAAAAATTTTTGGACCCTGTCGACAAGTTTCAGATCGGGGGTCTGAACCCTGAAAGGGTTAAAATATCACAAGTTTTTAACCCAATAGTATGAATTCTTGAATGCCAACTTGTATGTACAGTACTATTAAAAGAACACTTCAAATATTCAAGTCATGAGTTAAAACTTCATATAACCATGTGCATAAATGACAGCATTAAAATGTGTTTTTAATTCTTTCACTGTATAGGTATGGTTTACAAGCCAGTGTCGTTGATGTATTAATACACCAAAATTATAGCGGCTTCAAATCTAGCGGAAGAAAGCTGGTAGACCTACATGCGAGAGAATGGGTCTGCATGGTCAGTGTGCGCAGTATAAAAAAAATCCTGCAGCATGCAGTGCATAATGAAAAAAAAAACTCGGTGTTTTTGGCTTAAAACGCCGACTCTGAGGTGTATTTTCGTATGGGATTTATGGTTGTATTCTCATTTTCTTAGTCTCATTTGATAGAATGGAAGATATATTTCAGAAATAGAGATGATTTTGATTGGTTTCACGATAAAAAGTACCTTGAGATTGAGCTCAAAGGAGCGGAAATGTTCGATTTTTGCCGATGTTCAAGAGTACGCAAATGACGTCACCGTTCAATACATGTCCAACTGGCCAGTCTAATACGCAGTCATAAATGGGTTGACATTATTAAATACAATTATTACAATAATGCAGTACTCTGCATAACAGTAAATCTAATATTTTTTGAGTGAATAAAAATTCAAAATGGAAAGCAAGAGTAATATAAGAGAGGCCTGGAGACATGACTAATGAACAGAGAAAATGTTATTTTAGTGCCAGGAATGTCTGCATTGTTTATTCTGGATCATATTTTGAAATTGGCATCTTTTGAAATTTGTGTGAAATTGGCCAAATTGCCAATTACTGACCACTTTATTGAGTACAGTGGACCCCCGAGTTTCATAAACCCCGGAAATCGTGCAATTATGTAAGTATAATATTGTAAGTGCTTTTGTAAGTATATTTTTGGGGGTCTGAAATAGACTAACCTACGTGACATTATTTCTTAAGGACGTAAATTCGTTCAGTAATGGCACTTGAGCAGGATTCTGGAATGAAGTTTTTACGAAACTCGGGGGTCCACTGTAGGTGAAATCGGTAAATGGGCGATTTCTTGTACGTACTCAATCGATAGAACAAATGGAGTGCTAGCGAAATAGGTATGAGTTTGCTATGAGACCGCTAACTTCGCGAGAGCGTAATTCCGTAAGTTTTCTACCAAATTTTGTACTTTTGGTGTCTACCATCGGGAAAAGATTCTCTATTATTTCATAAGAAAAAATAACTTTTTTTTTTTTAAATTCTCCGACACTGAGAGCAAGTTTGCGAGCAGGGGTCTCGACAGTGAAAGGGTTAAGGAATGAATGTTTGAAAATTCGGAAGGAATTATTGTTATACAGTACATTAAAGATGGCACTACAATGCATATAGAAACCACACAACAGAAAGTGCTGTCAACACTGCATACCTCTTTTGCCTTCAGTTGACTTTGCAGGGCATAAGAAAGTCTTGTGAGTTCCCGTACTTTGGTGTCAAGTTCTTCACTAGAGAAAGTTAATTCATTTATTCGAGTTTCAAGATTGTTGATAAAAGCCTGCTCGGCCTCCTCTTTCTTTTTTTCCTTCTCCTTCTGACGTGTAACTTCATAAGCCAGAATTGCAACAGCAATTCCAAAAATAACGCCTTCCCCTACCATAGTAAAAAATAAGAAAAATATAAATATTTCCTTTCAAATGTCAGTGTTAATATTTGTTGAACAACATTTTAAATACCATTCACTAAGCTAGTTTAAATACAATAATATCAAAAGCTGTTTTTACAAAGTAATATATTAATCAAATACGTATACATTTTGAAGAAAAATACCTAGAGTACTGTAATTTTTATGAACCTAATAACTACAATAATTTAAAGAATCCTTAAGCACATTTTTTAAACAACATTAGCCATCCTTACCTAGTAAATTTGCCCCAAGTTCAATGGCAGCCTCTTCACTTAACCTGGGTATCGTGCTACTCTGTCCAGTCCGACCAAGATTCATCACATACATTTTCATACGAACTTCACACCAATGATAAACTGCAAGAAACATATTACTTTTAAACACTACTATTACATGATAAATTATGTATTCTAGTAATCTGAAACCTGTCAATTACATAAAATGTTAATAAATGTAAATACATTTAAAAGTCATAACAGCTAAAGGGCTGCATGATCTCAGTACTGTACTGAAATTGATGGTCTCAGGATTATAAAGGACAGAAGGGCCATTGTGCAACTCAGTAAGCAACAAAACAAATCATATTCCTTGAGCCACTGTAATTCTTTTTATGACATATGTAGGTACTATACATGAAATTACTTGAAGCAAAATTTATGACAGGTGTGCTGCACCCTTCACAATATACCACCACACATCACCACCCTCCATCACAGTATATCACTACACACCACCACCCTCCACAATATACTGCCACACATCACCACCCTCCACAATATACCACCACACATCGCATCCTTCCATAATATACCACCACACATCACCACCCTCCACAACATGCCACCATACGTACATTGCTACCCTCCATAACATGCAACCACACTCTACATTCCTCCACTTTATGCCATACAACCATCCACACCACCACCACACTCCACAATGTGCCACTACTCTCCACATATCTAAACTATCTGTACTGTAATGCTGGAGATAAAACTGCAGATAAAACGCTTGGAGAAGAATAGCCTACTGACTATTAGACAACTTGGCTTTCTTTCTGTCTGGAAAATCTTGTGCATCAAATCTATTAAGCTGTTATGACTGAGAGACAGAAATTTTTTAACTCCTAAGCTGCTGATGACAAATTTACACCACCTGGGAAAATGCCATTGATGAAAATTTATGCCAATATTCTAGGGCCTGCAAAATGGTCCTGATTGGCCTGGTTAAAACAGTGGCCCATGGCCTGGTAAGCAACGCTCTCAATTCACACTGAGTGTCCATGGTTTGATCCCCAGCAAAGGTGGAAACACTGAGTGTCCATGGTTTGATCCCCAGCAAAGGTGGAAACATTGGGCGTGTTTCCTTACACCATTCACTTAGCAAACAAATAGGTACCAGGGCGTTAGTAGATTGGTGTTGGTCGCATCCTGGGAGACAAGACTGAGGACCCCAATGAACATAAGAATGGTGGAACACTGCAGAAGGCCTACTGGCCCATACAAGGCAAGTCCTTATCAAAGCCACCACTACCTAAGAATTTACTCCCGTACTCACGACACTAATCAAACCCAGCCCCTCCCACTCATATATTTGTCCAATCTCTTTTTAAAGCCACCCAAGGTCCTAGCCTCTATCACCCTACTCGGAAGATTGTTCCACGCATCTACAACTCTGTTCGAAAACCAGTACTTGCCTATGTCCTTTCTAAATCTAAATTTATCCAATTTAAATCCGTTATTTCTGGTTCTTACTTGGTTCGATATCCTCAGTATTTTATTAATATCTCCTTTGTTTATGCCCATCATCCACTTGTACACCTCGATGATATCTCCCCTCATTCTACGTCTCTCCAGAGTGGAGATTCAACGCTCTAAGTCTATTTTCATACGGGAGATTTCTTATACTGTAAATCATTTTAGTCATTCTTCTTTGTATGTTCTCCAATGAATCTATATCCATCCTGTAGTAAGGAGACCAAAATTGAGCTGCATAATCCAAATGAGGTCTCACTAGTGATGTATAGAGCTGTAAAATAACTTTTGGACTTCTGTTGCTTATACTTCTTGAAATAAATCCTAGTAATCTGTTAGCCTTATTGCACACACTTAGGCACTGTTGTCTTGGCTTTAGATTTTTGCTTACAATGACTCCCAAGTCTTTTTCACATTCTGTATGATCAAGCTCTACTTCACCTAGTTTATAAATTCGAGGGATATTTTCATTACCAAGGACTAGTACCTTACACTTGTCCACACTGAACTTCATCTGCCACTTTTCAGACCAAGACATTAATTTCTCCAAATCTTCCTGGAGTTCACTGGTATCCTCCTCAGAATGAATCATACGGCCTATTTTTGTATCATCAGCAAATTTACTCATGTCACTTGCAATTCCTTCATCAAGGTCATTTATGTAAATTATGAACAACAATGGGCCTAAAACTGATCCTTGTGGAACGCCACTAGTGACTAATCCCCATTCAGATTTGACCCCATTAATGGAAACTCTCTGCTTTTTATTGGTAAGCCATGCCTCTATCCATGCTAGAACTTTACCTCCTATACCATGAGCTGTCACCTTTCTTAAGAGTCTCTTGTGAGGTACTCTATCGAAGGCAGACAGACAGTCACTCGATGACACACTGCCTTTCTTGGGTTATCCTGGGTGGCTAACCCTCCCGGGCTAAAAATCCGAACAAAATCTTATCTTAAAACGGGTTTGTGCCAGAGGTGTGCATAATATAAAAAAAAAAAAATAGTTATGTGCAGGGCACTGTGGGAGCTAGTAAATGCCATTTACAGTTACAGTGGACCCTCGGTTTTCATTCACCTCCAAACTCGAACAATTATGTAAGTGTATTTTTGTAAGAGCTTTTGTAAGTGTATTTTTGGGGGTCTGAAACGACTAATCTAATTTACATTTGTCCTTATGGGAACAAATTTGTTCAGTAATGGCACTCGAACAGCATTCTGGAAAGAATTTTCAACAAAAACCGAGGGTCCACTGTATTTACATTTGTTTAGCATGATTAAACAATAAATACAAGTGAAATATATGAAAACATAGATGTATGTATATGTAAAACATACGATCCATTAAAAATGAGAAAAAATGGAAATTGTAAAAGCGTGCTAAAACACAGCAACTTCCTTCACACGGCAACCACTCATGTTGCCATAACAAGATCAACATCACCTACAAACTTTCATATCTCCATAAGTAATACAGTGGTACCTCGACTTACGATGGTCCCCAAACACACCCTTTTATGTAAGTTTATTTTTTTAAATGCTTTTGTAAGTGTACTTTTATGGGTCTAAACAGACTAGTCTATTTTACATTATTTCTTAAGGAGATAAATTCGTTTGGTAATGGCACTTGAACAGCATTCTGGAATGAAAAAATATCGTAAGTCGAGGTACCACTGTATTCAGATTTCACTTATTCTTGTCTTACTACACACTTCTAAAATCAGGAAGATTTTTTTTTTCTCTCAAAATCATCAACACTGAGGGCATCTATTTAAGACCCTTCGGCAGTTTGACCCTTTAACTGTCATGGAGTTGATCAATGCATCTCTGCTAGCACTCCAACTAAAAAGAAAAAAGGTTAATTTTCTGTGTATAGTAGACCGTTATATTACACGGTACTAGTTACTTTCCTGAAAACACTGTGTTAGGTTAAAAACCGTGTTAAATAAAGCTAAGAACTTATGGGGGAAATAAGGTTACGTTCCTGGTAGCCCAAAAAAAAAGCCAAACAACTTTTTTAGGTTAACAGATCTTACAAAAATAAAAGTGAATATGTAATTGTAGTTCATTTGTCGTGATGTATTATGTTATTTTTACTACTTAAGATTACAAATGCAACAGAAATAATAGTATTTCTTACCTTAAATTGTGGTTGCTGGTATTCATGGATGATTGTGGAGAGTGGAGAGTTATACTGTGGCTCTACTGGGCTGAGGTGGATGGTAGAGGTTCTGGTACTGAAGTCAATGGTTGTACTTGAGTGTGCATAAATTCTGTAATGTATTTCTGTTCTATTTTACCCCACAATACATTATACAACTGACGGTAAGGCATCAGCTGCTCTAGATACTGTTTCAGGGTCCTCTTCAGTGAAAAAGTCTAACTTTAAGTCAGTCAGTCAGTAAATAAGTCAAGTCAGTGTCAGTCAGTCAGTCAGTCACACAACTCATATTTACCTCATTCTTTTTATGTGCACAAAGTGACGCTTCATTACAGCCACAGAATCTCGTCTAAAACGTACATAACTCTATTTTCTTCATTAATTCTAAGACAAACGCTTATACCTTTTCTTGCAACTTTCAGCAACACTGGTATGCCTACTGGGTGTCATGATTGCTTGTCAGATACAAGATATGGTAATTAAAAGATCTAAACTCAATCCACAAACAAAAATAAACACAGCTAGATCCTAGCAGAGAATGTTCCTACACGCGTATGAACCGGGTCCTACATGCGTATAAACCGAAGGCTGGGACAAGGGTGGTGGGGGTGGCAGAGGGTGGTGGGGGTTGTGGAGGGTGGAGGGGGATGGAGGTAGGTCTCTCCTGTTGACTCAATGGTCTAACCCACCGTGTTAAGTTAATTTTATGAAGTGTTGTAAAAATTGTGCCGCAATTCTTCAATAGTGCTATAACCAAAACATCCCAGATAAAACCGTGTAATATAACGGTCTACTGTATAACAAGACCAAAAAAAAAGAATTTATTGTCAGTACTTACCAAAATATAAGGCTGCAAAGTTGGCACTGAATGCTCATATGATGGCAACATGGAGTCCTGCCACTTGCAGAAATGTTGCAGATACACCTTTTTTTCTTTTCTGTTTTTTTTTAATTTATGTAGTTTTTATGCTCTGATAATTACAATTTATAGTAGATCTAGTGATTTCACAGTCAATTGTTGTTCCGACACTAACACAATCTCTCCTCACTTAACGACATACTCATTTAAAGACCGCTCAGACTTACGACCAGCTCTCTGACCAGTATGCATACCTAAAAGATGTATATTAGAGCTGATCTCCTCTTATTCTGTTTATTACAATATAGAGTACACTACTGTATAAACATTTAAAAATATCCCAGAAATACTATAAATGGTGCAAAGGTGACATTAAAACAATATCTAAAGATGGTTGACACAAACCCACTACCAGTATAGTATGCTCCACACTTAATGACCAATTCATTTACCGACCTACTCTTAGGAACGGAACTCCATCATTGAGTGAAGAGACTGTATTAGGTATAGAAATAATCAAACTGTCACAAATACACTGACAGATGAACATGTCCACCTGCCTCGGTCATTTACTATTGTCTAGAATTTTTTTTTTTATTATTAACACATCGGCTGTTTTGCACCAAGGCAGGGTGGCCCAAAAAGAAAAAAAACTTTCATCATCATTCATTTCATCACTGTCTTGCCAGAGGCATGCTTACACTATACTTATAAAACAGCAACATTAACACCCCTCCTTCAGAGTGCCAGCACTGTACTTCCCATCTCCAAGACTCAAGTCTGGCCTGCCAGTTTCCCTGAATCCCTTCATAAATGTTACCTGGTTTACACTCCAACAGCACAACAAGTCCTAAAAACCATTTGTCTCCATTTGCTCCTTTCTAACATGCTCACGCACACTTGCTGGAAGTCCAAGTCCCTCACACATAAAACCTCCTTTACCCCCTTCCTCCAACCTTTCCTAGGCCGACCCCTACCCCATCTTCCCTCCACTAGAGATTTATACACTCTCGAAGTCATTCAATTTCGTTCCATCCTCTCTACATGTCCAAACCATCTCAATAATCCCTCCTCAGCCCTCTGGATAATAGTTTTGGTAATCCCACACCTCCTCCTAATCTCCAAACTACGGATTCTCTGCATTATACTCACACCACACATCACCCTCAGACATGACATCTCCACTGCCTCCAGCCTTCTTCTTGTTGCAACATTCACAACCCATGCCTCTCACCCATACAAAAGCGTTGGTATAACTATACTCTCATACATTCCCTTTTTTGCTTTCACAGATAAAGTTCTTTGTCTCCACAATCCCCTCAGTGCATCACTAGAAATATATACAAACTATTTATAGGTCCCAGCAATGTTTTTAGGAGTGCTGGAGCAAATGAAACTCACTGAAGCACAGTGTCAGACAGAGTAGCACTCTACACTACTGACGGTGCAGTCACCCAACACTGCTGCTGGTACAGTCACTCTAACACATTGCTAATGGTGCAGTCACCCAACACATTGTTGATAGTGAAGTTACCCAACACACTGTTGATGGTGCAGTGCACCATCAGCATTACAATAACAGCTGCAATACAATACATTACAATAACAGGTGCAATGAGGCAGGTTGCAAATGATGAGATAGTCAATTACAAATAAATTATATCAGTTCAATTACCTGCACTTTGTGCAGTGGCTGAATTGTGGTGGTGAAATCAAAACATGATAAGTTACAGAGTTAATGGATATAATAACCTTTATACAAGGTTCAACAGATGCTTTTTAACAATGTTAGTAAAGTTGTTGGCAGATGGGGAACCCTTGGCATTTTCAGGCAGAATTTTCCAAATTTTTCAGCCTTTTATTTGCATGGAGCTATTGAACAGGTTGAGTTATATACATGTGGCATGCTAAAGAGAAACAGGGTAGGTACAATACCAATTTACCGGCAACAGATCATCTGGCATCTCTTTCAGACTGGACAAAGTTACTAGGCTACCTTTTTACCAAAATAGTTTATTGGGCAGCCACAGATGGCGATGTATGTAGTGCATGATCACTTATATTATTTACACTGCAGTTCTTGGTGGTGATCTTGATTTTATGCAATTCTTAAAATATTTTGCTAACAATTCCAGTACAATGCTAAAATGTACCACTGGTAACAGTAGTATTGCAACATTCTTTTTAAGTACAGTACATACAATAATATATTCGTGGATGAAAGGCAGATGGGTAGACTTCGGGATGTGCATGTTTATAGAGCAACAGATTTTTTTTTATTTTTTTTTATTATTTATTAACACATAGGCCATTTCCCACCAAGGCAGGGTGGCCTGACAAAGAAAAAAACTTTCATCATTCACTCCATCACTGTCTTGCCAGAGGTGTCCTTACACTACAGCTACAAAACTGCAACATTAACACCCCTCCTTCATAGTGCCGGCACTGTACTTCCCATCTCTAGGAATCAAGTCCGGCCTGCCGGTTTCCCTGAAACCCTTCATAAATGTTACCTTGCCTACACTCCAACAGCACGTCAAGTCCTAAAAACCATTTGTCTCCATTCACTCCTATCTAACATGCTCACGCGTGTTGTAGCTACAGTTAGAGTAAGAGGTAGATGGAGCAAAAGGAAAATGGCAATAGCAAGTGTGAGAGAGGTGAAACTTTATAAACTAAAGGAGGAGGAAGTTAGGGTGAGATATAAGCAACTATTGGGAGAAAGGTGGGCAAGTGAGAGTATAGGTAGTGCATGGGGGGGTTGAAGAGAGGTGGGATAGTTTTAAAAAAATGCAGGACAAAAGTCTGTGGCTATAAGAGACTGGGTGTGGGAGGAAAGAGGAGTGATTGGTGAAATGATGAGGTAAAGGGTGTGATAAAACAGAAAAAGATCACTTATGAGAGGTTTTTATGAAGTAGAAGTGATATAAGAAGGGTGGAGAATATGGAGAGTAAAAGAGAAGTAAAGAGAGTGGTGAGGGAGTGCAAAAGAAGAGCAAATGATAGAGTGAGTGTGGTGCTTTCAACTAATTTTTCTGAGAATAAGATTTTTTTTTGGAGATAAACAGGTTAAGAAAGCCTAGGGAACAAATGGACTTAACAGTTAAAAACAGAATAGAGGAGTTAGTAGATGGGGAGTTGGAGGTATAGGGAAGATGGCAGAAATATTTTGAGGAATTGTTAAATGTTGATAAAGAGAGGGAGGCAGTAATTTCATGTATTGGCCAGGGAGGTACAACTTCTTTTAGGAGTGAAGAAGAGCCGGATGTGAGTGCGGGGATGATGCACGAGGCATTGGGTAGAATGACAGGGGCTTAAGCAGTTAGAACTGATGGGATCATAACAGAAATGTTAAAAGCAAGCGAGAATATAGTTTTGGAGTGGTTGGTACTTTTGTTCAATAAATGTATAAAAGAGGGGAAGGTACCTAGGGATAGGCAGAGCATGTGTATAGCTCCTTTATATAAAGAGAAGGGAAAAAAAAAAAGATTGTAAAGTACAGGAATAAGTTTACTGAGTCCATGTGTGTTGAAAGAGGCGACAAAAATGCCAGGGGCAAGGTGCTAGTAACCCTGTATATATTACTAAATTTAAAAGAAGAAACCTTTGGTTTTTCTTTTGGGCTACACTGTCTCAGAGGGATACGGCTGATTTGTTGAAAAAAGTTTACTGAGTATACCAGGCAAGACAGTGATGGAGTGAATGATGATGAAAGTTTTTCTTTTTCGGGCCACCCTGCCTTGGTGGGAATTGGCCGATGTGTTAATAAAATAAAATAAACCAGGTAAAGTGTATGGTAGAGTTATTATTGAAAGAATTAGAGGTAAGACACAGAGCAGGATTGCAGATGAACAAGGTGGCTTTAGAATGGGTAGATGTGTTTACATTGAAGCAAGTAAGTGAACAATATTTAGATAAAGGTAGGGAAGTTTTTGCTGCATTTATGGATTTAGAAAAAGGCATATCATAGGGTAGATAGGGAAGTAAAGTGGCAGATGCTGCAAGTGTATGGAATAGGTAGTAAGTTACTAAATGCTGTAAAGTTTTTTATGAGGATAGTGAGGCTCAGGTTAGGGTGTGTAGGAGAGAGGGAGATTACTTTCCAGTAAAAGTAGGCCTTAGACAGGGATGTGTAATGTCACCATGGCTGTTTAACATATAGATAGGGTTGTAAAAGAAAAGAAGTAAATGCTAGGGTGATGGGGAAACGGGTAGGATTAAATTATGAGTCAACAAATACAAAATGGGAGTTGACACACCTACTTTTTACTTATGATACTGTGCTTTTGGGAAATTCTAAAGAGAAGTCGTAAAGGTTAGTGGACAAGTTTGGGAGGGTATGTAAAGGAAGAAAGTTGAAAGTGAACATAGATAAGAGTAAGGTGATGAGGGTATCAAATGATTTAGATAAAGAAAAAATGGATATCAGATTGGAGGGAGGGAGTATGGAAGAAGTGAATGTGTTCAGATATTTGAGAGTAGACTTGTCAACAGATGGGTTTATGAAGGACGAGGTAAACCATAGAACTGATGAAGGAAAAAAGGTGGGTAGTGCATTGAGGTATCTGTGGAGACAAAGAACGTTATCCATGGAGGCAAAGGGAACATATGAGAGTAGTGATACAAACACTTTTATATGGATGTGAAGCAAGGGCTGTAAATGCTGCAACAAGGAGGAAGCTGAAGGCAGTGGAGATGTCGTGTCTAAAAGCAATGTGTAATATAAATATTATGCAGAGAATTCATAGTGTGGAAATTAGGTGTGGAGTTACATACTAAAAGTATTATTCAGAGGGCTGAGAAGGGGTTGTTGATTGGTTTGGTCATTTAGAGAGGATAGAGCAAAATAGGATGACTTGGAGAGTGTATAAATCTGTAGGAGGGCAGGAGGGGTAGGGGGTCATCCTAGGAAAGGATGGAGGAAGTAAGAGGTT
The DNA here is from genome assembly GCA_009830355.1 of Cherax destructor. Taxonomy (NCBI): domain Eukaryota; kingdom Metazoa; phylum Arthropoda; class Malacostraca; order Decapoda; family Parastacidae; genus Cherax; species Cherax destructor. The sequence continues at coordinate 35,992 of WNWK01004986.1, read as the reverse complement.
TTGTGTGCAAGAGGCTTGGACATACAGTAGGCCTTTTAACCCTTTGAGGGTCAAGAGGCCCTCTCCCGAACTTGTTCTCAGGGTCTAAAAATTTGAAAAAAAAAAAAAATTATTTTTTCTTATGAAATGATAGAGAAGCTTTTTCCGATCATAACGCCACCAAAATTATGAAATTTGATGGAAAACTAACGGAGTTATGCTCTCGCGAAGTTAGCGGTATCGATGACATTTACTCGTCGGCGGTTTCGCCCACTTTGAGCCCTATTTTCGGCAAATTTCAATGTTTCTGTCTACTACAATTATAGCTATTTCGCTAGAACTCCATTTCTTCTATCGATTGAGTACAAGAAACCGCCAATTTACCAATTGCAACTACCCAAAATAGTGGTCAGAAAATGGCAATTTGGCCAATTTCACACAAATTTCAAACGATGCCAATTTCAAAATAGGGTCCAGAATAAACAATGCAGACATTCATGGCACTAAAATAACATCTTTTCTGTTCATTAGTCACGTCTCAAGGCCCCTTTTACATTACTTTTGCTTTCGATTTTGAATTTTTATTCTCACAAAAAAATAGAAGATTTATTGTTATGTATTCAACTGCATCATTGTAGAAACGGTATAAATAATATCAGTGCACTTGTGCAAGAATATTAGACATGCCAGTTGATGTGTATTGGACGCATGATGTGATTTGTTTACTCTTGAACATCGACAAAAATCAAACATTTTCGTTACTTTGCGCTCAGTTTCAAGGTACTTGTCATCGTAAAACCAATCAAAATCATCACCATTTCTATAGTATATCTTCCATTCTATCGAAAGAGACCAAGAAAACCAGAATACAACCACAAATACCATACGAAAATACACCCAAAAGTCGCTGTTTTAAACCAAAAAAACGGTCAGTTTTTTTTTTCTCATTATGCACTGCGTGCTTCAGGATTTTTTTTATACTGCGCACACTGACCACACAGACCCATTCTTTCATATGTAGGCCTGCCAGCTTTCTTCCACCAGATTTGAAGGCACTAGAATTTAGGCGTACAAGTACGTGACCGACCCTGGCTGCACTGACGTACTAGTACGGGACCGACCCTCAAAGGGTTAATGGAGACAAATGGTTTAAGGGACTTGACAAGCTGTTGGAGTGTGAGCAGGGTAATATTTTGTGAAGGGGTTCAGAGAAACCAGTTAGCCGGACTCGAGTCCTGGAGGTGGAAAGTACAATGCCTGCACTTTAACCTGTGAATGGTCCAAACGTATATATACGTTTACTACCCCAGTGTCCTGAATCTTTTGAAAAAAAAAAATCTTTTTTTTTATAGAAATAAAGAGCACATTTTTCTAAGTGTAATAGCATAAAAAAAAAAATTAGGCTCAGTACTTACCGAAATATGAGACCGAGAAATTGGCACTGAATGCTCACCTTAGGGCTAAGACCCATTCTATGCTGACCAGGCATCTCAGGCCAATCGTGCCATATTTGGAGGCAGGAAAAATAAAATGTAAATATACGTTTGGGGCAGTAGCAGTCCTAACGTATATATACGTGTGGACCGTTTATGGGTTAAAGGAGGGGTTTCGGATATTTGCCGTTTGGAGTGACATCTGAACTATTGTATCTGTGTGCCTCTACAAAGACTGATTATATGTGAATGATGGTGAAAGTGTTTTATGATGGTGAGTGTTTCTTTTTTGGGTCACCCTGCCTTGGTGGGAGTCGGCCAGGTGTTGAAAAAAAAAAAAAAAACTTAGTTTCATTTATGCTAATGTTTAACTTAAGTTTCCAACATATCATGGTGGGTCAGAGGTGTATTGTTTAATTATTATGTGACCTCTGTTAGCCTGGCAAAATTAATATACTGGCAAAGACTAGAAAACAAGATGCTGGAAAATCGATGTTATAACAGCACTTGCGCCTTGCTGTGTCCACGTGTTTTGCTGCAGCTGTTCAAATAGAATTTATTCCATTAAGCTGTAGGATAATGTTTGAACTGAGTGTCCTGTAGACATACTTGGACCACTGACAAGTAACTCTGAAATGAGAAAGAAAAATGGCCAAATTTTAAAACAGCCTTTAATCTGGATAAGAAAATGCTAAAAAAAAAAGTCTGCTTACAACACATATTAAGCCGAAATTGAAATATGCATCAGTGCTGAATACCCCAAAGGTTTCCTTCTTTTAGGAGTGGTGACCACACCTAAAAATAAAAAAAAATGGATGTTAGAAAAGGTAAAAAAAAAAAAAAAAAAGCTGAAAATGCTTAAAAGGCTCAAAGCACTAAAAATGCTCAAGCTGATAGGAGACAAGATAATCACACAGGTCACAAAAAGACATGAAAGATGATATGATTTTTTTGTGCCTGCAACAGGGAAACAAAAGGCCAGTTTAAACTGAGGAAACAGTGAACCTGAAGTGATACTCGAGAATTTTTCATCACAAACAGTGGTGGACCAATAGAATAAATTAACCCTTTCACTGTCCCCTATATAGATCTACATTATTATAATCATAGGGGAGAGCTAAACCTGTAGGATTATACAGCACCTGTGGGGGGGATGTGGAAGGTATTCAGGCTTAATTAAGGGAACTAGAGAACAGAGCCAATTACCTATATCAAGAGCCCCTCACCAGCATCAAGGAACCTTCCTTGAGGGGATGCAGATCTACATCATTGAGGCATGTGTCACTTACATAGAGCTATGTCTTAAATCACAGTGCCCTTAAATTTGCTGTGATCAGTAAATTTTGGCTTGGACATGAGCGAATGGGTCAGTGGAGGGTGTGCAAAGTAGTATAACAAATAAATCTGCCCCATGCAGTGCATGATGGTAACAGCTAGCCTCTGACCTTGTGCTTGTGTTAAAATAGCAACTTTAAGGCATTTTCCTATGTGGTTTTCATGGTTTTACTGACTATTTCTTGAAGCCAATTGATAGATGAGAAGACATACCAACCAATGAAATGGAGAACATTTTGGTTGGTTTCAAACAGGAAGTAGCCTGAAATAAGCCTCAAAGTGACAGAAATAATACATTTTTGGCAATTTTTCTGAGGAAGAGTAGGAGCCTCTCCCTCTCCCAGTCTGTTTTAAGGGTTTTATTAGGTCTGCTTCAATTATTGGGATGGCCTAAACTATGACCAAGCATTCTTGGTTTTATTTTATTAACTGAGAAGTAGGGTAAAAAAAACTTTTGATTTTTGTGTACCTTTGTTGCACCTTTGATGAGTTTCAAGAGTCTTTCTACTCCTGGAGTCCGGCCATGGGCCAGGCTCGTCTGGTGCTAGCCTGGTCAACCAGGGTGTTGTTGCTGGTGGCCCATTGCCCCACATATCCATTAGAGCCTGGATATCTGGTACCTGGTGAAGATACTTGTCCAGCTTCCTCTTGAAGACTTCTACACTTGTTCCAGAAGTGTTCTGATATCTTCTGGTAGGATGCTGAATAATCTGGGGCCCCAGATACAGTGTTCGCTTATTGTGCCCACTGCACCTCTGCTTTTCACTGGGTTTATTTTGCACTTCCTACTGTATCTCTTCCTCCAGTATGTCGTTATGGCAGTGTGCAAATTTTGGACCAAGCCCTCAAGTACTTTCCAGGTACAGTAGGGCCCCACTTATACGGCAGGTTAGGTTCCAGGCTATTGTCAAAAAAGCGGACATTGCCAGAAAGCAGAACGCCATTTTTTTCCACTTATAAACGCATATAAATGCGAGACAACAAGTTTACACTAACTTATATTTAGTAATAGAACTAGGCATTAAAACACAATAAAATGTAAAATACATACACAATACACTCATTATTTACCTTAAAATATGTGTAGTCCTAATGTAGCATGAGGTGAGTAGTATTTATTTGTAGGAAGTCAGGTGTAGGTAGCCGGTAGATATAGCTATGTAGTCCGCCTGGCTACATAGCTGCACCTACCTACCTACACGATATTTAATGCGGCCCAGAGACATATTATTACCATCGACATACCTAGTTTCACTGAGTTTAATCGTTTCTAACAACTACCTTTAGATGCCATCATAAACGAAGGGAGAAGTAATGAATACACATGCTGAGAATTGTAAAGAAAAGCGTTATGTGTTAAGGGCAGTGACTAGGCCAAATGCAGACTCATACACGTTTTCTCTGGTGCTGGACCAGAGAAAACGTAATGTTTTCCTTCCGCCCGGCTATCACACCTCCATAGCATATAAACATAGCATGTTTATATGCTATGTAACGCGTTTCTTATATACTGTAATATTGAAGAAAATATCATAGATGGATTAATGAAAATGTCTATATTAACGTAAAATAAGACATTTAATGTGCCCAAGAGTGATTATTATTATGTATTAGTATTATTACTATGGCGTTAAGACTAGAGGGACACTCTTAGTGATTTTAATGTGTACCTGCATGCCAGCACAATAAGTGTATATTTAGGTACAGGTACACATAAATAAAATTATCAGAGTACTACATATATACATATAAAACAGTGGAACCTCGGTTTTCGTGATTAATCCATCCTAAAAAGTATGACAACAACCAAATCGTACGAAAACTGAAGCAATATTTCCCATAAGAAATAATGTAAATCGAATTAATCTGTTCCAGATACCCAAAAATATTAAAAAAAAAAAAAACATTTTATAGAGAATAACTATAGATTTACATACAGAAAACAATGAGAAATAAATATAAATGACTAATGAAATGGATAAATGAAGATTTAACATCACTTTTACCTTTATTGAAGACTCTTGTTGGCATGTGGAAGACGGTGAGGAGGGAAGAGGGGGGAGGAGAGTTTATTGTTTGGAAGGGGAATCCCCCTCCATAAGGCATTCAGGTATCAAGGCCCCATCCAGGGTTACTTCTCTTCTTCGTCTTCTACTGGCACTAGGACCAGCTTCAGAGTCACTGGACCCCTGTCGCACAAAAAATCTGTCCTGAGAGGTCTGTTTCTGGCGTCTCTTTAAGATTTGCCTAAAATGGGACAAAGCATTGTCATTGAACATGTTGCAGACATGGCGTGTAACAGCTTTGTTAGGGTGATGTTACTCCACAAAACTTTGCAACTCACTCCACTTCGCACACATGTCGTTAATCACTGAAGAAGGCAAATTCTTCTCTCTCTCTTCCCTCTTCCTCCTCCTCTGAAGCAATCTCCTCAGCTGTGGTCCATTGCTGTTCCAGTTGAAGGTCTTGCAGCTCTTCAGTGGTTAGCTCTTCCCTGTGATTGTCCACCAACTCTTCCACATCCTGGCCACTCATATCCAACCCCATGGACTTCCCCAACGACACAATAGATTCCACAACAGGCGTAGGGTCGTCAGGGTCAGCCTTAAACGCTTCAAAATTCTTCTCGAGGAAACTAATCTCCCCCAACAAATGGTCTTCTAAGTCTGGAGGATGAGCAGGAGCATTGTCCATTATCAGGAGGCACTTGAGTGGCAATTTATTTTCCAGAAGGTATTTCTTCACACTCTGGCCAAACACTTCACTGACCCACTCAATGAAAATTAGCCTTGTGACCCATGCCTTATTGTTAGCCTTCCACATTACACACAATTTACTCTTGATGACATTGTTTTTCTTGAATACTCGGGGATTTTCAGAGTGATACACCAGTAAAGGCTTCACTTTGAAATCCCCCTAGCGTTAACACAGAACAAAAGAGTTAGGCTATCCTTCATAGGCTTGTGTACTGGCAGTGCCTTTTCCTCCTGTGTGATGTAGGTTCTCTTTGGCATTTTCTTCCAAAAGAGGCCTGTTTTGTCACAATTGAAGACTTGTTGGGGGGAGGAATCCTTTAGCCTCTACGTACTCCTTGAATTCATCAATGAATTCTTTGGCCCCACGTTTATCCGAACGTGCAGCCTCGCCATACCTTACCACACTGTGTATGCCAGTTCGCTTCTTGAATTTGTCGTTCCAGCCTCTGCTGGCCTTAAATTCACTAACAGTAGCACTCGTTCCAGGCATTTTCTGTACGAGATCCACATGCAACATCCTTGCCTTTTGCAAATTATCGACTCCAAAACACTATCTCCCGCTAACTGTTCTTCGTTGATCCACACTAACAACAACTTCTCAACATCTTCGATTGTTTGCGATCTCTGTTTCGTTTGCACATTTACCCCTTTCGCAACATCAGCTTCCTTGACTTCTTTTTTCTTTGCCAGGATGGAACTGATCATTGATGCGGATTTCCTGTACATCCTGGCGAGATCGGCCACGCGTATGCCACTTTCTTACTTTGCTATGAGTTCTTTTTTTAATTCTATCGTGTTTCTCGCCTTCTTTATCAAAGGGCTGGCACTCGGAACTTTCTTTGGCCCCACACCCTAATCTTGCGTCACTCAGCACTATTGTTAACGAAGAACTAGTAAAAATATCAACCTGGATGACTGCTAATAAACTTACACTTAATATTGACAAAACCTTCTACATTTTGTTTGGGAACAGAACAGGTGTTGCACAGCTGAACATAACGATTGACAACACTCTTACTGCTAAACATAATGAGGGCAAATTCCTGGGCCTGCACCTTGACAGAAACCTGAAATTCAACACTCCTATCCAACAAATAACAAAAAAAGTATCCAAAACAGTTGGGATCCTCTCCAAAATATGTTACTACATACCACAATCAGCCCTACTCACACTATACTATTCACTCATCTATCCCTACCTCACCTATGCTATTTGTGCCTGGGGATCAACAGCGGCAACTCACCTAAAGCCAATAATAACCCAACAGAAAGCCACAGTAAGAATTATCACACAATCCAATGCAAGACAACAAACACCCCCATTCTTCAAAGACCTAAACCTACTCACCGTACAGAACATTCACACCTACTATTGTGCAACCTACATTTACAAAACAATAAATTTTAATATTAACCCTGAACTAAAACACTTTCTTGATAGTTGCAATGGGACCCATAGACACAATAACAGACACAAAAATCTCTATGACATTCCCTGTGTCTGATTATACATCTACAAAAATTTGATGTACATAAAATGGCCTAAAATCTGGAACTCCCTGCCTGAAAACTCTAGAACCGCAGACTCAACCATCATTTTCGAAAGTACTGTTAAAAAACATCTTATCTCCTTAACACACCCCATCATCGGCTAACCAAATGAAAACCACCTAATTCTCTTTTTGTATCATGAACACATTCAAAACAATATACAGTGGAACCCCAAGTTTCAGCCACCCCAAGTATCGGCTGCTTCGAGTTTTGGTCGCTTTTTTCGGCCAAATTTTGTCCTGAGTTTCGGCCAGCGTACCAGACTTGTCTGCCTCCCCGCGCAGGCGTCATGAGCCAGTCTAGCTTTGTTTATCCTTGAGTGAACATTACCCCGAGCGCTCATCCAAACATTTCACAATCAATTCATTGTGTTTAGTGCTTGTTTATTGATTGTGACTGAAATAAGCCACCACGGGCCCAAAGAAACTTCCTAGTGGCAGCCCTGTGGTAAAGAAAGTGAGGAACACCATAGAAATGAAGGAGATAGTAGAAAAATACGAGTGGTGTACGTGTTGGGGAGCTTGCCAGGATGTACGGCAAATACAAATCAACTATCACTTCTATCCTGGTGAAGAGAAAAGAACTCAAGGAAGCTGATGTTGCGAAAGGTGTTGACATGTTAACCAAAAATAGATCACAAACAGTCGAAGAGGTTAAGAAGTTGTTGGTGGTGTGGATCAACAATAAACAGATAGCGGGTGATAGTGTTTCGGAGTCGATCATTTGTGAAAAGGCAAGGCAGTTGCACACACATCTTGTCAAGAAAATGCCTGAAACCATTGCTTATTTTAGTGATTTTAAGGCCAACAGAGGCTGGTTTGACAGTTTTAAGAAGCGTAGTGGCATACACAGTGTTGTAAGGCATGGTGAGGCAGCCAGTTCAGACAAACGGGCGGCTAAAAAATTCATAAGTGAATTTAAGGGGTACGTAGACACTGAAAAATTCAAACCCCAACAAGTGTTCAATTGTGATGAAACAGGACTGTTTTGGAAGAAAATGCCAAACAGGACCTACATTACTCAGGAGGAAAAGGCACAAGCCTATGAAAGACAGGCTAACTCTTTCGTTCTGTGTTAATGCTAGTGGGGATTTTAGAGTGAAGCCTTTACTGGTGTATCACTCAGAAAATCCCAGTGTGTTCAAGAAAAACAATGTCATCAAGAATAAATTGTGTGTTGTGGAAAGCTAATAATAAGGAATGGGTCACGAGGCAAATTTTCAAAGAGTGGGTGCATGAAGTGTTTGGCCCCACTGTGAAAAAAAACCTCCTGAAAAATAAATTGGAACTCAAGTGCCTCCTGTTACTGGACAATGCTCCTGCTCATCCTCCAAACTTGGTAGACCTCTTGTCTAGGGACTTTAGTTTTATAACAGTGAAGTTCTTGCCTCCTAACACCACTCCTCTCTTCCAGCCCATGGACCAGCAGGTCATTTCTAACTTCAAAAAACTCTACACAAAAGCAGTGTTTGAAAGGTGCTTTGAAGTGACCTCAGACACTCAGTTGACCCTAAGAGAGTTCTGGAGGAATCACTTCAATATCTACAACTGCATAAGCCTTATAGGTAAGGCTTGGGAGGGAGTGACTTCCAGGACTTTGAACTCTGCTTGGAGACAATTGTGGCCAGAATGTGTTGTCCAGAGGGATTTTGAAGAGTTTGAGGCTGACCCTGATGCTGCCAACCCTCTGCCTGTTGTGGACTGTATTGTGGCATTGGGGAAGTCCCTGGGGTTGGAGGCGAGTGGTGAGGATGTGGAAGAGTTGGTGGAGGACCACAGGGAAGAGCTAACCACTGACGAACTGCAAGAGCTTCAACTGGAACAGCATCAGACCACAGCTGAGGAACTTGCTTCACAGGAGGAAGAAGAGGGAGTGAAGGAGGTGCCTTCTTCAGTGATTAAGGACATGTGTGGAATGTGGAATAAGTTGCAAAATTTTGTGGAGAAATACCACCCTGAGCAAGCTGAAACAATCCATATCTTCAACATGTTCAGTGACAAAACAATGTCCCATTTTAGAGAAATTTTAAAGAGGCGCCAGTTATTTTGTGCAACAGAGGTCCAGTGACTTAAGCTGGTCCTAGTGGCATTAAAAGACAAAGAAGGGAAGTAATCCCAGAGAGGGACTTGTTACCTAAAGTCCTTATGGAGGGGGATTCCCCTTCCAAACAATAAGTCCTCCCTCTCTCCTCCTCCCTATCTTCTTGATGCCAGCAAGTCTCTTCAATAAAGGTATGTAAATGTTATTTTAAATGTTTATTTAAATATTAATTTATTTATTTTATTACTAATTTAAGTACTATTACTAATTTAAGTACCAGACGAGCCTGGCCCATGGCCGGGCTGAGAGAGTAGAGAAACTCTCGAAACTCTTCAAAGGTATATCTGTGTTGTGTGTATGTAAAACTATAGTTATTCTTTAAAAAAATTATTTTTTGTGAATATTTTTTTGTGTCTGGAACAGATTAATTGTATTTACATTATTTCTTATGGGAAATATTGCTTCGATTTTCGGCCGTTTCGAATTTAGATCTAGCTCCTGGAACAGATTACAGCCGAAACTCGGGGTTCCACTGTAGTCTTACTCTCGTTATCTGTCATTTCCCCTAATTTACACTTACACCCACCCAAATGACTGTAAACACAAAATTCTTAATATAGCTATTGCCTATTAAATCTTAAGTTAGTCCTAAGTTTGCCTAAGATACTCTTCCAGTATATGAGCTTTAATAGAAACAGTGTATCATGCCAAGACAAATCCAATACTACCATCAATAAATCTACCATTTGTAATATTATATGATTTATACTACCTAACTATTTTAAATCTAATTATGTATGTACCTAATTAGGTATACAGTGGACCCCCGAGTAACGAACACCCCGGAAATCGTACAATTATGTAAGTATAATATATTGTAAGTGCTTGTGGAAGTGTATTTTTTGGGGTCTGAAATAGACTAACCTACGTGACATTACTCCTTAAGGGAGTAAATTCGTTCGGTAATGGCACTTGAGCAGGCTTCTGGAATGAAGTTTTTACGTTACTCAGGGGTCCACTGTATATCTAATTATGTATGTATCTAATAATGTATGTTCAAATGTACTGCTCCATAACCTATATCAATATAGGGTAAGAATTAGTATTAGTCTGCCCGAAATGTCTAGGCATGCTAGTGGCCTTCTTTGTAATTAATATTTTTTAACATGTAAACCACACATTGCAAGCTTTACAAGGAAATAAACATTTTGATTTTGATTTGATTTGATGGTGGCTTATTTAGCAGCCGCACTCAATAAACAAGCACAAAAAAACAATGGATTATTACAAAATGTTTCGGATGAACGCACAGAGTAATGCTCACTCAACAAGAAACAAAGGCAGACTGAGTCACGAACACATGGGATGCTTTGTGTGGGCGCTTGAGTGGCCGAGTGACGCGGGCGAGCAGGCGGACGCGTTTGGTACAGACCATTTTCAACTCCACGAAAACAGAGGTGATGTACGAAAACTGGAACAAAATTTCAACGGAAAAAGTTGTCGAAAACCGAATCCTACAAAAACCGAGGTTCCACTGTATGCAATAACTTTAAAACACTTGAAATTTTGGAAAGTTTCCAAACATAATAGAGATGTGTTCACAGAGAATGTAAACAAACCAGGTGGCATGCGCCATATTAGAAAGACCGGGAACGCCATAAGGCAAAACGCCGTAAAGTGGGGCCCTACTGTATATATTATTATGTATCTCTCTCTCTCTCTCTCTCTCTCTCTCTCTCTCTCTCTCTCTCTCTCTCCTCCACTCCAGTGAGCACATATTTAAGAAAGACTAAGACATTCCCAGTGTGATGATGGATTCAAAATGGAGGGGTCTCAAAATGTGATTAATGAACAGAGGAAAAGTTGCTTTGCTTCCTGGAATGCATACAGTATTTATTTTGGATTCTGTTTTTAAATTAAACTTTGTTAAATTTTGTATAAAATTGGCTAAATTAGTTCTAGAAGTTAAAAAGTAAGTTTCTTGTGTTCAATCAATAGAATGGAAGGCATACTAGCAAAATAGCCAGGAATTTGATCAATTTGAGCAATGGAATTGGCCTAAAATATCCCCTCAAAGTGGGCAAAATCATTGATGCATAATTTATGCCAATTACTAATGTCATGCCTGTGTAATTCCATAAGTTTCCCATCAAATTTTACATTTTTGGTGTCACTACCTTCAGAAAAAGATTCTCTACTATTCTAGAAGACAGGTTTTTTAAATCACGACACTGATAGCATTTAATTTTGAAAGTTGCAATAGTGAAAGGGTTAAAAGTGGATGTAGTAAGTGGTACAACCAGTGGAAATTTTAAAAACAAATTATTGAAGAGACCACATGAGAAAAGCAAACAATAATTACAAATAAGTAATTACCAGTCATAGCAATACTCTACAACAAATAATTTGAATCTCATTCCATTCCAGACATCCTCAAGTCAGGATAACTCCAATCTTTAAAAGTGGCTATTCCACAGGCCGCTATTAAACCTACCAATAATATAAATACTATTTCTAAAGAACACTGTATGTCTCTTTCCAACTTCTGTGATACTATAAACTTTTTTCACCCACTTTCACCCTACTCTTGTTATAGTTCCCCACCCACTCTTATTCCTACAGATGAACTATTACATACATCTTGCAGGAGGAAGACACAGTTTTTCTTTAAAGAAGTGACTTCTAACAGCTTTGCGTCTTATTGAGCTGGACAGGGGCCGAGCAACTTGTTTCACAAACAGAAAAGCAAGTTTGGCTAGTGGGAAAACAGGAGCCATGGACAACCTCTCTCAGTTCAGCTAATTAGTTTCCACCTGCAAAAGGGAAAAATAACCCTGTAATATAAACCAATATCTCAGGGCAATGTTCCTCTCAGTACAATGATTGTATAAATATATTAGAAATGCCAAAGCTATTTAAAAAAATTGCCAAATATTGGTGCCCTATTATTATAAAATTGGAACTTAAAATGACCACTGTGTTCATGGCTCTTATTTCCCAAATGATACAGTACTGTACTATCTGGTAGAGGTTGTGAATAACTTAAACTTCTGACAATTAACAACGTAAACTAAATGCAGAGGTACTGTATTGTAAAAGAGCTAAGCAGGAACTCCTACATTGCAACATTTGCTTCTTATAGACTCATTTGTATATTTAAGCTTTAAACCAGCTATTCTACATTGTAATATTGCTTGCCTAAGCTATTAAAATTACTAGTCGTTATCTAAATTTCCCCTTATCAGCCATTACTTTTATTGTTAAAATATACAACTTTAATTTATCAATTACCAATGACTTTTACTTTGCAATTTTTTTTATTCCAGCTTTCTAAGCTTATGATTTTAGAACTATAAAAATGCAATGGGTCCATTAAGTGACTGCAATTAATTTTAATGTTTTTACAAAATCCACATAAAGACAATCATAAATTGCCACCAACTGCTATAAAATACAAACCATGTATTACAGTAATAAATGAACTAAGCATTATGATATCAGAATGTTAATATCCTGTATTAACCCCTTAAAAGGAACCAATTTTTCAAAAGAATATGGCTCCTATTAATAATGTCTCTTGGCTTGACACACTTTTCCATCCTGCCCCTAGTGTACTTCCTTTTCCCTCCTCATTCTACAGTACTGTGCTTTTCCCATTCTTCGTCCAACTTTTTCCATTTATCATATTTTTTCCTTCCTCCTACCTCTTTCCTTCTCCTAATACAGTATTCCTTTTTCCTATACCTACTTCCAATTTCAACTTTCCTCCTCTTCCTTTTCTCTCTTCTTTCTTCTTCCTCCTCCTACTTCCTTCATTTCTCCTCTCATTTTCCTCCACCTACCTTCTCTCATCTAATTCCATCTAACAGCATCCTCCTTAACTTCCCCTTCTACTTCCCCTCCTCTTGCGATATCTGTCGTGTACCTGCGACTAGTTTCAAGTCTTCCTACTCCAGCAGCTCAGCCTGGGGCAAGGCTCCTCTAGTGTTTGCTTGGTCAATTAGGCTGTTGCTCTTGTCAGCCCAGTGACCCACTTAACCATCACAGCCTGGCTGAGCTGGCACTTGGCAGAGGTAGTGACCCAGTTTCCTCCTGAAAACTTCTACACTTGTTCCTGCAGTATTTCTGATACTGTATCTGCAGGCAGTGCATTGAATGGTCTAGGTCCTCGGATGATGATACAGTGTTCTTGCATTGTGCCCTTGCCCTTGAACCTAGTTAATACCCCAGATAGTATATTACAGTACATTATGTCTAGGTGAAGCAGAAAATTTACAATTTACAATGATCACAGTTTACAATGATCACAGTTTTTTTTATCTCTGAGGCTATATGACAATTCTTAACTACCGTACATTAAATCTGTTATCAGTTAATGGTTCTAGGGTTTATCTTCTCCATGACCAGATCTCAGACCATTCCTCTTAGGTTGGAAAGAAGCCTATAGGAAAGTAAAAGTATGTGTATATTGAATGTAAGTAAGAAGTTTGTAAGATTTACCCAGTAACTGTTGTCTTATATGTTTTAAAGACAAAGAAAAAAATCAGCAATCCAGCCAGAATACAAAAAACAACAGGTTTCCAGTACACACTCACCTTACTGGATGGTACAGTATATATTAGAGCTACTCAATTGGTGGCCCATGGTCTGAATCCGGAACTTCTAAGTGTTCTAGTTGGACCGCAGGCTTCAGGAGAAAGCTTAGTTAAATAACAGCTGTTACTACGTTCAGGATCAGGTGGTACACAAGAGCGGGATTAATACATTATTCTATCTGAATGGAATACAGTACAGTGGACCCCCGGATTACGTCATTATTTCGTTCCAGAATGCTGTTCAAGTGCCGTTACCGAACGAATTTGTTCCCATAAGGAATAATGTAAATTAGATTAGTCCTTTTAGACTCCCAAAAATGCACGTACAAAAATACACATACATAATTGTTTGAGTTTGGAGCAGAATGTAATCCGGGGGTTCACTGTATTCTAGCATAGCTAAATAGTGATACAGTGGACCCCCGACTAACGAAAGGCCCATATAACGAAAAAATTGTGTAACGAAAGCTTTTTTCGCTTTCGTGTAGCGAAAATGGACTCGTGTAGCGAAACGTATTAGACCTGTCCGCCTGCTCCGCACCTGCCCTGCGCCTGCGCAGGACGCCAGTCAAGCATTGTTTACCATTGAGAGAACATTACCCAGCGTGCTCTTTCAAACATTCACAATAAATTTGTTGTGTTTATTGGTGGTTTATTGATTGTCACTGTGAAATAAGTCACCATGGGTCCAAAGAAGCTTCCTAGTGGCACCCCTGTGGTAAAGAGAGTGAGGAACACCATCGAACTGAAGAAAGAGATTGTTGAAAAATATGAGAGTGGTGTACATCTGAGTGAGCTTGCCAGGATGTACAGGAAAAGTGCATCTACTATCGGCACTATCCTGGCAAAGAGAAATGAGATCAAGGAAGCTAATGTTGCAAAACAGGTTGATATGTTAACGAAAAATAGATCAAAAACAGTGGATGAGGTTGAGAAGTTGGTGATGGTGTGGATCAATGAAAAACAGATAGCGGGTGATAGTATTTCCACGGCAATAATTTGTGAAAAGGCAAGGAAGTTGCACGCAGATCTTGTCAAGACAATGCCTGGAACCAGTGGTGAGGTGAGTGATTTTAAAGCCAGCAAAGGCTGGTTTGAGAGGTTTAAGAAATGTAGTGGCATACACAGTGTTGTGAGGCATGGTGAGGCAGCCAGCTCAGACAAACGTGCAGCTGAAAAATTTGTGAGTGAAATTAAGGGGTTTGTAGAGGCTGAAGAATTCCTCCCCCAACAAGTGTTTAATTGTGATGAAACAGGCCTGTTTTGGAAGAAAATGCCCAACAGGACCTTCATTACTCAGGAGGAAAAGGCACTGTCAGGACACAAGCCTATGAAAGACAGGCTAACTCTTATGATGTGTGCCAATGCCAGTGGTGATTTTAAAGTGAAGCCTTTACTGGTGTATCACTCAGAAAATCCCAGAGCCTTCACACAATGTTAACAGGAATAATTTGTGTGTGCATTGGAAGGCTAACACCAAGGCATGGGTCACTACAGACATTTTAAAGGAATGGTTGACTGGAGTGTTTGGCCCTAGTGTGAAGAAATACCTCCTGGAAAAGAAATTGGGACTCAAGTGCCTCCTGGTACTGGACAATGCTCCTGCTCATCCTCACAACTTGGAAGAGTTGTTGACTGAGGAGTTCAATTTCATCAGAGTGAAGTTCTTGCCTCCTAACACCACTCCTCTCATCCAGCCCATGGACCAGCAGGTCATTGCAAACTTCAAGAAACTGTACACCAAAGCAGTGTTTCAGAATTGCTTTGATGTGACCTCAGACACTGCATTGACCCTAAGAGAGTTCTGGAAAGAACACTTCAATATCGTGCATTGCATAGGCCTTATAGGTAAGGCTTGGGAGGGAGTGACTTCCAGGACTTTGAACTCTGCTTGGAGACCACTGTGGCCGGATTGCGTTGAAAAGAGGGATTTTGAAGGATTTGAGGCTGACCCTGACCCTGACGACCCTGTGCCTGTTGTGGAAGATGTTGTGGAAGATATTGTGGCATTGGGGAACAGCCTGGGGTTGGAGGCGAGTGGTGAAGATGTGGAAGAGTTGGTGGAGGAGCACAGGGTAGAGCTAACAACTGAAGAGCTGCAAGAGCTTCAACTGGAACAGCAACAGACCACAGCTAAGGTTATTGCTTCACAGGAGGAGGAAGAGAGAGAGAAGGAGGTGCCATCTTCAGTGCTTAAGGAGATGTGTACAAAGTGGAATGAGTTGCAGACATTTGTTGAAAAACACCACCCTGAGCAAGCTGAAATGAGCCATCTGTGCAACCACTTCAGTGATAGAGCCATGTTGCACTTCAGGAAAATCTTAAGAGAGTCGCCAGAAACAGAGGACTCTGGACAGTTATTTTGTGCAACAGGCTTCTAGTGACTCTCAAGCTGGTCCTAGTGGCATTAAAAGACCAAGAAGGGAAGTGACCCCAGAGAGGGACTTGTTACCTGAAGTCCTTTTGGAGGGGGATTCCCCTTCCAACCACTAACACCCTGCCTCTGTCATCCTCCCTATCTTCCAGATGTCTGCAACTCTCTTCAATAAAGGTAAGTAAATGTTATTTATATTATATTTTTTGTGAATATTTTTGGGTGGAACGGATTAATTGTATTTACATTATTTCTTATGGGAAATAAGGTTTCAAATTACGAAAGTTTCGTGTTGAGAAATAACTCCTGGAACGGATTAATTTCGTTAGTCGAGGGACCACTGTATTTTCTTCCATTCAATTCTAATTCATTTTGGTAATTATCACTTGTGCAATGAAGTTAACTTTTTTGACATTCTGGAAAAAGACTGGCCGCATATGGGCTGGGACGTCTTGTGACCCTGGTGCAACTTTGAATGTCTGGAAAGGTTGTGCATTTACGTTTGTGCAAGTTTGATTTTAATTTGCTGTGCTCACCTCTTTTATGAATAAGTACATTGGTGGGGTATTTAGTACTGAATCGTGTTGTGATCAAATTCTTCACATCAATGTTTAATCAAATTGGTTAAAAATTTTCCTCATTCTGGTTGTTCCTAATTTATGTGGAGTGGATATAAAACATGTTTTATTTTAATAAATACAGTGGTACCCCGAGTTTCGGCCACCTCCCAACTCGAACAATTATGTAAGTGTATTATTGTAAGTGCTTTTTATTTTTTTTTTGGGGGTCTGAAACAGACTAATCTAATTTACATTATTCCTTATGGGAACAAATTCGTTCGGTAACTGCACTTGAACAGCCTCCTGGATCGAATTATGGCCAAAACTCGAGGTTCCACTGTACAGATAAATTTCAGTAATACACATATTTCATAATACAGAGGACAACTGCTTCACCAAGCTTGTGTTTATTAAAGTAAATTTATTGATATTTTTATACCTATTATGCTATTATTTTAGTCTAAATATGATTTCTAGTTTTTGTTTTTTTAATGCTCCAGATACTTATTTCCATATTAAATGATTTGTTTTACTAAACTAGTCATATCTTTTTAAAGGAGACATAGCACGTTCAAAAAGAAGAAAGTTTGATGATGAAAATCGTTCCCTTCAAGGAAGAATGGATACAGCAGTATGCTTTCATTCTTCCCACAAGCAATTCTAAGCCTTTGCCTCATATGTAGTGAAACAATTGCCTTAGTGAAGAGGAGTAATATGAAATACTACCATCTTTTTTTTTTTACATAATGAAACATTATGTAAAATATGTATCCAGACCTTTGCATATATTGGTACTTGTCCAAGTGGACCTTTGCTCATAGTAGTTGAGTAGCCCTGGTATATATATTATACAGTCACAGTGTACAGTGGACCCCGACTATCGGCCGGTTCAAGTTTCGATCGCTTTTTTCGGCCCAATTTTTCCCCGACAATCTGCCATTTCCCCGACTATCGGCCCGTGTACCAGACCTGTCCGCCTGCCCGCGCTTGCGAGCCTCCCCGCGCAGGCGTCATGAGCCAGTCTAGCTTTGTTTATCCTTGAGGGAACATTACCCAGCGCACTCATTCAAACATTTCACATTAATTTTATTGTTTAATGATTGCCACTGTGAAATATAAGTCACCATGAGTCCAAAGAAGCTTCCTAGTGGCACCCCTGTGGTAAAGAAAGTGAGGAACACCATCAACCTGAAGAAGGAGATAGTAGAAAAATATGAGTGTGGCGTACATGTGGGGAACCTTGCCAGGATGTACAACAAAAACAAATCTACTATCACCTCTATCCTGGAAAAGAGAAAAGAAATCAAGGAAGCTGATGTTGCAAAAGGTGTTGACATGTTTGCAAAAAATAGATAAAAAACAGTGGATGAGGTTGAGAAGCTGTTGGCAGTGTGGATCAATGAAAAACAGATAGCGGGTGATAGTGTTTCCATGGCGATAATTTGTGAAAGGGCAAGGCAGTTGCATGCAGATCTTGTCAAGAAAATGCCTGGAACCAGTGCTGATGCGAGTGATTTTAAGGCCAGCAAAGGCTGGTTTGACAGATTTAGGAAGCATAGTGGCATACACAGTGTTGTAAGGCATGGTGAGGCAGCCAGTTCAGACAAACTTGCTGCTGAAAAGTTTGTGATTGAATTTAAGGGGTTTGTAGACACTGAAAAATTCCAACCCCAACAAGTGTTTAATTGTGATGAAACAGGCCTCTTTTGGAAGAAAATGCCAAAGAGGACCTACATTACTCAGGAGGAAAAGGCACTGCCAGGACACAAGCATATGAAAGACAGGCTAACTCATGTTGTGTAGTAATGCTAGTGGGGATTTTAAAGTGAAGCCTTTACTGGTGTATCACTGAAAATCCCAGAGTGCTCAAGAAACACAATGTCACCAAGAGTAAATTGTGTGTGTTTTGGAAGGCTAACACTAAGGCATGGGTCATGAAGCAAATTTTCCTGGAATGGTTCAATGAAGTGTTTGGCCCCAGTGTGAAAAAATACCTACAGGAAAAGAAATTGGGACTAAAGTGCCTCCTGGTACTGGACAATGCTCCTGCTCATCCTCACAACTTGGCAGACTTTTTGTCTGATGAGTTCAGTTTTATAAAAGTGAAGTTCTTGCCTCCTAACACCACTCCTCTCATCTAGCCTATGGACCAGCAGGTCATTTCTAACTTCAAAAAACTCTACACAAAAGCAGTGTTTCAAAAGTGCTTTGAAATGACCCCAGACACTGAGTTGACCCTAAGAGAGTTCTGGAGGAATCACTTCAGTATCCTCCATTGCATAAGCCTTATAGGTAAGGCTTGGGAGGGAGTGACTTCCAGGACTTTGAACTCTGCTTGGAGACAATTGTGGCCAGGTTGTGTCGAACAGAGGGATTTTGAAGGGTTCGAGGCTGACCTTGACCCTGACGACCCTGTGCTTGTTGTGGAAGGTATTGTGGCATTGGGCAAGTCCCTGGAGTTGGAGGTGAGTGGCGAGGATGTGGAAGAGTTGGTGGAGGACCACAGGGTAGAGCTAACCACTGAAGAGCTGCAAGAGCTTCATCTGGAACAATACCACCCTGAGCAAGGTGAAATAAGCCATCTCTGCAACAAGTTCAGTGACAGGAACATGTTAAAGAGGTGCCAGAAACAGAGGACTGTGGACAGTTATTTTGTGAGACAAGGGTCCAGTGACTCTCAAGCTGGTCCTAGTGGCATTTAAAGACCAAGAAGGGAAGTAACCCCAGATAGGGCTTTGATACCTGAACTCCTTATGGAGGGGGATTCCCCTTCCAAACACTAAGCCCTCCCTCACTCCTCCTCCCTATCTTCCAGATGCCATCAATCTTCAATAAAGGTAAGTAAAAATGTTATTTTATGTGTTTATTTAAATGTGTATTTAAATGTTTGTATTTATTTTCTAATAACTATAATATGTATAATTGTTTTGTGTATGTAAAACTATAGTTATTCTTTAAAAAATGAATTTTTTGTGAATTTTTTTGGGTGTCTGGAACGGATTACAGTGGACCCCCGGATTACGTCATTATTTCGTTCCAGAATGCTGTTCAAGTGCCGTTACCAAATGAATTTGTTCCCATAAGGAATAATGTAAATTAGATTAGTCCTTTTAGACCCCCAAAAATACACTTACAAAAGCACTTACAAAAATACACTTACATAATTGTTCGAGTTTGGAGCAGTACGTAATCCGGGGGTCCACTGTAATTGTATTTACATTATTTCTTATGGGAAATAATGGTTCAACTTTCGAAAAGTTCGAGTTAAGTCCTGGAACAGATTACAGCCGATACTCGGGGGTCCACTGTATAATATTAAGTGGAAGGTCACTGTTACTTTTACCTGGGACAGAAACCCGCTAACGTACCATATTATAAATAACATGCATGCTGTCTATTCAATAGGAAAAAAGAGTTTTAGAATGAAATTGTTATTCAGGTGATAACAGGAAAATAAGAATATCATTACGTAAGTAAGTACAGCCTCTCCTCACCTAGTGACGTACTCATTTACCAATGACTCGGACTTACGACGGGCTGATTTCCTTTATTCTATTTATATTACAATATACAATACACTACTGTATAAACATTTTAAAATATGCCAATGTTATAAATGGCACAAAGGTGACATTAAAATAATATCACAGATGACTGACACAAACCTACTACCATTATACTATGCTCCTTGCTTAGCGACAAATTCGTTTACCAACGTGGTCTTAGGAACAGAACTCAGTCGTTAAGCGAGGAGAGGCTATACTTGCTTACCTGGAGTTTTGTTACGTAAATTCTTTCTTATCAAGTATGATTTTCAATGGAAACTGAGGCTTCATTTTGATAAATTGAATAACAGACCCAATCTAACCCAGCCAAAACTTAACTTACCCTAGACCAGCCACAAAACTATCAGTTAGGTTAGGTTGGATAACACTAGGTTGGATAACAATACGGTCTTTACCCCATAGGCACTTAATCTAAACATTTCCACTCCACAATGCACTTAACAGTGGAGAATTTACATAATAAAAACACACCCAGGCATAAAGTAAACAAGGACCTAAGTGGGTTTTGCAATGGACTTCTTTATTTTGGGGGGATGGGGTGGAACATTAAAAAAAAAAAATTAAGTTTTTGGGTCAAGTTAGGTTAGGATAGACGAGGACAGGTTAGGTTACATTAGGTTAGATTTTGTTAGATTGGGTTCTAACTCAACCAAGCTTAACCTAACCCCCATCAAACTCAACCTTACCTAACTTAACCCAAAACAAGCCAACCAACCCAAACCTAAATTAATCTAGCATATGCAAACCTAAACACAATCTAATAAATAGTTATCCACCAATGATACTCACTTTACTGATGCAAGAATCATCCCATACTACATACAGTAAATTTATTATTTTGTTCCATTATAAAACTGTAATGCTTCAAAACAGTAAAACTGTAATGCTTCAAAATTGTAATGTTTCAAATTTCATTGTATAAATACTCAATTGCACTTCATATTGTAAATTGTTTACTGTAATTTTTACCATCTAATCTGTTATAGCCTAATTAATCTTAAGTTAATTTAAAGTTTGCCAATAATGCTCTGGTGGCTAAAGCTCTCGCTTCACACGGCGAGGGCCTGGGTTCGATTCCCAGCTAGGGCAGAAACATTGGGCGTGTTTTTTTACACCTGTTGTCTATGTTCCCCATCAGTAAAATGGGTACCTGGTTGTTAGTCGACTGGTGTGAGTCGCATCCTAGGACACTGACCTAATCTGCCCGAAATGATCAGCATAACAAGGGACTTTCTATATAGTAGTATGTCACTGATGTCAGCTAGGCCTGTATACCATGTACATGTACTTGTAGTAAATAAAGATATTATTATACAAGGGGCTTTTGGCATGTACATCCCACTACCATAATTCCTTGTACAACTATGTATCATGTCTAAATAAAATATAAGAACATAAGAAAGAAGGAACACTGCAGCAGGCCTACTGGCCCATGCGAGGCATGTACAAGTCTCCCACCGGCTTAAGCCAATGCCCCGACCCAGCCAGGTCAGGTTACATGCACTTAAGGAAGGAGCACGGCATCTGACCTAGTAGCACAAGCTAGTCAGGACCAACTCCCACCCACCCGCACCCACTCATATATTTATCTAGCCTATTTTTAAAACTACACAACGTTTTAGCCTCTATAACTGTACTCGGGAGTTTGTTCCACTCATCGACAACTCTATTACCAAACCAATGCTTTCCTATATCCTTCCTGAATCTGAATTTATCCAACTTAAAGCCATTGCTGCGAGTCCTGTCAATACAAGATATTTTTAGCACGCTATTTACATCCCCTTTATTTATTCCTGTTTTCCATTTATACACCTCAATCATATCCCCCCTAATTCTACACCTTTCTAGAGAGTGCAGATTCAGGGCCCTCAGTCTATCCTCATAGGGAAGATTTCTGATACAGTACATGGAATCAACTTAGTCATCCTCCTTTGTAAGTTTTCCAGAGCATTTATATCCATTCTGTAATACGGTGACCAAAACTGTGCAGCATAATCTAGATGAGGCCTAACCAAGGATATATAGAGTTGAAGAACAACCTGAGGACTCCTATTATTTATGCTTCTTGATATGAAGCCAAGGATTCTGTTCGCTTTATTGCGAACACTTATGCACTGCTGTCTTGGCTTTAGATTACTGCTAACCAGAACTCCTAAATCCTTTTCGCAATCAGTAATATTAAGATCTACATTATTTAGTTTATATGTGGCATGGTTATTGTCCTGTCCAATATTTAAAACTTTGCATTTATCTATATTAAATTGCATCTGCCACTTCTCCGACCACTGCATCAGTCTATTCAAATCTTCCTGGAGTGCTCTAATGTCCTCATTTGAATGAATTGGACGGCCTATTTTGGTGTCATCGGCAAACTTGCTTATGTCGCTATTTATTCCCTCATCTATGTCGTTTATGTAGATTGTGAACAACAAGGGGCCCAATACTGACCCCTGTGGAACACCACTTGCGATGCTTCCCCACTCTGATTTCTCCCCATTTATGCAAACTCTCTGCTGCCTATTTGTCAACCATGCCTCTATCCAGGAAAAAATTTCTCCTCCTATTCCGTGTGCCTTAATTTTCCTCAATAGTCTCTGATGTGGGACTCTATCAAAAGCCTTACTGAAGTCCATATACACAATATCATATTCATTACCATGATCTACCTCCTCAAATACCTTAGTGAAAAAAGTTATTAAATTTGTAAGGCAGGAACGCCCTTTTGTAAAACCGTGCTGAGATTCGTTGATTAATTTATGCTTTTCAAGATGGCTACGAATTGCCTCGGCAATTATTGATTCCATAAATTTTCCCACTATGGAGGTTAGGCTTATTGGTCTATAGTTTGAAGCTAAGGACCTGTCTCCTGCTTTGAAAATAGGTATTACATTTGCAATTTTCCACTTATCTGGCACCATGCCAGTTTGCAGTGATATGTTGAAAAGATTAGCCATAGGTTTGCTAAGCTCCTCTTTACATTCCTTTTATTATTATTATTATTATTATTATCATTATTATTATTATCATTATCATTATTATTATCATTATTATTATCATTATTATTATTATTATTATTATTATCATTATTATTATTATTATACTGTTGTAAACACTCGTCTTATTTACTAAAGCTGCAAATTATGTCGGAAAACATCAAATCACGTAATTTACTCGTGTGGGTTACGTTATTTATAAACAGAATATTAATAGAATAACGGGTCTGAAAATTAGTGCTGCTTGGTAAACCACACAATAAACCACAAACGATAATCTGCTTGTAAACGAATTGCACGGTTAATATTTCCTAAAATAACAACTTGTGCAAGAAATAAATATTTGTGCTTGAGTTTGCATATCTTGTGTGTATAAAAAAATAAGTAAATAGCGAAGTTTTGCCAAGTAGGTAAACACTAACCTTATTATAGCTATTCATGGGAAAGCACTAAGCCTGTAAAGGTTAAGTAAATAATAAGTTTATTCATGTACAATTACACAATCTTTGGATAATTACAATAGTCTTGCATAATAATGTGTGTGCAGATTACCTGGAATAACCCAAAAGTCAAACCATGTGACTTATTTCCACTGGGGAGGGAGTATTATTATTACAATCAGAGCTAAGCGTTAAACCCACAAGGGTCCACTTGGGGGAAATTGGAGAAAATTTGTTTGATCTGAAGGGAAGGAAAAAACTAATTCCTCAGATCAAGAGCCCTTCATCCCCCCAACCTCCTTGAAGAGTAATGATTGAGATTTATCTTGTCTCTCACCCGGGAATCGAACCTTGGTACTTACACTGGCGCTCAGAAAAACTCAATTCTATATTACATACCGTATCCACTAATACCAACAACCACTAAATGTTATGTTATACTTTTTATGATAAATATGCTTAGTTTTCTTTTTTTTAATCTTGAAAACAAGGTAAATAAACCGGTTCGTTATATTTGACGTTTTCCCTGCTAATCATTTACTTACACTGGGCTGGAGGCATCAACACATAGGTCCTGAAGAAATGGCTATTCTTAGCCCGGTTTTTAGCAATGCTAGCAAGTGGTTTAGACACTTGTTTAATAACTAGAGTTCCTAACTTAGCAAGGGGAAAGACTGCCATGACCAGCTACACCAGTGTTGTTATCATCTATCCTCACTAAATCCACCTTCTCTTACCCATCTCTCTCTTATTACAATATTATCTATAAATTACCCTTAGTGGTATATTCTTCCATTAAAATACATTAGTTGTATTTTCTAGTTATAATGTGCTAGGTAGATAGTGCTTAAATTATAGCATATTATCACCTTATATATTTTATAGGATGGTGCTATAGCAACCGGTGGTTAGGTCAAGAAATATATTTAGGTACAATTTTACAAATTTTTTGGTTGACTACAATTGTCTTACTTAGAAATATATGTGTATATTACGTAAATTAAACCCCAAAAAATCAAAGTGACTTATTTCCATAAGGGTTCTTGATGTCATAAGATTTTCTTCAGATTTTTAAACCCGGAGTATTATCCACCTAGGTTAATGACAGTAATAATGACAATGATCATTTTTATTTCTACAAAGTATGGTTTACACATGTTATAGAAAAAGGCGACATAATTGACATGCTTTTCAGAACCTCCCTGGTTATGCAGAGCATTTCAGGCAGCCTTAAAAAAATCTTATAACATATTACAACTACCATTGTAATTTTTGCAAGCAATTTGTTGGAAGTTTTAGTAAAAGAACTTAGTATAACGTTTGTGGAGGTTATTTAAAATACTGATCCAATACAAGTGCAACTACTGATATAAATTTCAATACTGATGAACAGGACGCACAATAAACTGAAGGCCACTAGAGAACAAGTAAGTTTATTCAGGTATACACAAATACAGTTACATAGATTATCATACATAGCAGCATATGTGTAGAAAACCCAGGATAACCCAAAAAAGTCAGACAGAATGACTTATTGGAAACTCTCGGTCTTATTTCCATTGACGTCGTTTTAATCTCACCCAGGATGCGATCCACAACAGGCGACTAACACCCAGCTACAAAATTCAAATTCAATTTCAAAAATTTATTTCTTTGCATAATATACAATGTGTAGTTTACACGTAGTATTGTTAAACACAAAGAAAGCCTCTAGTATGCATGAGTATTTCGGGCAGACTATAATGCTTACGATAAGCAGGGGCGCCACGAGTACAGTAAGAGACAACACAATAAGTGTCAGGGGCCCAAGACTGTTCAACTGCCTCCCAGCATACATAAGGGGGATTACCAATAGACCTCTGGCTGTCTTCAAGAAGGCAATTAAAACCTGACTAATCACTTAAATGTAAAAACCTGTTATGAATAATAAATACTAAGCTAACTATTTCCATAACATTTACATTATAATGACCACGTAAACTGTAACTGCAGTGCAATTAATTGTTTTAAATTGTTATCTCACTCAATTAGTTGCATTGCTGCAACTAATTGATATGTTCAACTTATAATCAAACTTTATAACTTAGATACGCAATTATACTTATTTTATAAATTTTCAACCATAACTTTTTACCATGTAGTCTAGAATTAAGTAGTCCTAAGAATGCCCGCAATGCACAGCATATTAGGGGCTTTTGGCATGTACATCTCATCAATAACTATGTATCTTGTCTACCCAACCATGTATCATTGTACCATGTCTCAATAAAGTATTATTATTATTATTATTATTATTATTATTATTATTATTATTATAATGGACAGACACCTAAAGTCAGTACCTGACCAGCCGGACTGTGGTTCGTACGCCGGTTTGCGTGCGGCCAACAGTCAGCCTGGTTGATCAGGCTCTGATGCACCACGAGGCCTGGTCACAGACCGGGCCGCGGGGGCGTTGATCCCCAAAACCCTTTCCAGGTATTACGTAGGGTGGCTCGTGGCCTGGTAGGCAAAGCTCTCGCTACACATGCAGCCCCGGTGGCCTGGTGGTAAAGTAGCCCCGGTGGCCTGGTGGTAAAGTAGCCCCGGTGGCCTGGTGGTAAAGTAGCCCCGGTGGCCTGGTGGTAAAGTAGCCCCGGTGGCTTGGTGGTAAAGTAGCCCCGGTGGCCTGGTGGTAAAGTAGCCCCGGTGGCCTGGTGGTAAAGTAGCCCCGGTGGCTTGGTGGTAAAGTAGCCCCGGTGGCCTGGTGGTAAAGTAGCCCGGGTGGCCTGGTGGTAAGTAGCCCCGGTGGCCTGGTGGTAAAGTAGCCCCGGTGGCTTGGTGGTAAAGTAGCCCCGGTGGCCTGGTGGTAAAGTAGCCCCGGTGGCCTGGTGGTAAAGTAGCCCCGGTGGCTTGGTGGTAAAGTAGCCCCGGTGGCCTGGTGGTAAAGTAGCCCCGGTGGCCTGGTGGTAAAGTAGCCCCGGTGGCCTGGTGGTAAAGTAGCCCCGGTGGCCTGGTGGTAAAGTAGCCTCGGTGGCCTGGTGGTAAAGTAGCCCGGTGGCCTGGTTGTAAAGTAGCCCGGTGGCCTGGTGGTAAAGTAGCCCGGTGGCCTGGTGGTAAAGTAGCCCGGTGGCCTGATGGTAAAGTAGCCCCGGTGGCCTGGTGGTAACTCTGGTGTAAGTAGCCCCGGTGGCCTGGTGGTAAAGTAGCCCGGTGGCCTGGTGGTAAAGTAGCCCCGGTGGCCTGGTGGTAAACGTGAGCCCGGTGGCCTGGTGGTAAAGTAGCCCGGTGGCCTGGTGGTAAAGTAGCCGGTGGCCTGGTGGTAAAGTAGCCCCGGTGGCCTGGTGGTAAGACGGTGGCCTGGTGGTAAAGCCCCGGTGGCCTGGTGGTAAAGTAGCCCGGTGGCCTGGTGGTAAAGTAGCCCCGGTGGCCTGGTGGTAAAGTAGCCCCGGTGGCCTGGTGGTAAAGTAGCCTCGGTGGCCTGGTGGTAAAGTAGCCCCGGTGGCCTGGTGGTAAAGTAGCCCGGTGGCCTGGTGGTAAAGTAGCCCCGGTGGCCTGGTGGTAAAGTAGCCCCGGTGGCCTGGTGGTAAAGTAGCCCGGTGGCCTGGTGGTAAAGTAGCCTCGGTGGCCTGGTGGTAAAGTAGCCCCGGTGGCCTGGTGGTAAAGCTAGCCCCGGTGGCCTGGTGGTAAAGTAGCCCCGGTGGCCTGGTGGTAAAGTAGCCCCGGTGGCCTGGTGGTAAAGTAGCCCCGGTGGCCTGGTGGTAAAGTAGCCCCGGTGGCCTGGTGGTAAAGTAACCCGGTGGCCTGGTGGTAAAGTAGCCCGGTGGCCTGGGGTAAAGTAGCCCCGGTGGCCTGGTGGTAAAGTAGCCCCGGTGGCCTGGTGGTAAAGTAGCCCCGGTGGCCTGGTGGTAAAGTAGCCCCGGTGGCCTGGTGGTAAAGTAGCCCCGGTGGCCTGGTGGTAAAGTAGCCCCGGTGGCCTGGTGGTAAAGTAGCCCGGTGGCCTGGTGGTAAAGTAGCCCCGGTGGCCTGGTGGTAAAGTAGCCCGGTGGCCTGGTGGTAAAGCTCTCGCTTCACGCACGGAGGGCCCGGGTTCTATTCCCGGCGGGGCGGAAACATTTCGAAGTGTTTCCTTACACTCACACACACACATACATAGAACAGGCCTAGTGTCTAATCGACATGTGCCTAGGACAAAATGGTAACTAACATGCTGTGAGGGTCAGTGGTTCGATTCCTGGCAAGGGTGGACACACTGGACGTGTTTCCTTACACCAGTTGTGTATGTCCACCCATCACCTAAAATAGGTACCTGGGTGTTAATCGACTGGTGTAGGTCGCATCCTGGGACAAAACTGACCTAATTTACCCGAAATGCTCTGCATAACAAGCGGCTTTCTATATAGTAGTATGTCATTGTAGTAAATAAAGATATTATTATTATTTCGCTATTAAGGAGTTATGCCATGGACGTTTTTCTTATTTTTTTAATAGTAAGAAACGTAAAACAACCTAAGGAAATTTAATGTAACCCATCCTAAAATAGACTAACATAACGCTACTCACCCAGTGGTAAATTTGATGTAGCTTTTACGCTGCTGTGATTGGGCTGGTGCCTTATTAGAATTATAATCTTAACTAAAGCGCCAAACCCACAAGGGTCATACAGGCCTGGTGCGTTAAATTTCTCAATACTAACCATTTATTGGGTCTGGTGTGACACTTGTACTAGAATAAATGTATTATTTTTTTCATATCTCCCTAAATAAAAATTTGCACACGAGGAAACAACTGTTGCCAGGGTATATAGATTTAATGCTTGTATTCTGCATAATAAAATAACATCCGAGTTCAGACCAGGATCTAAACTCCATATTGACCGTTTATACTTATGGATAACGCTAAACCCGTAGGTTCGCTTGATGGAAAAGGAAAAGGTACAATTCTTTGGAGTAAAAGCCCCTCACCGGCATCAGTGCATCTCTCTGGATGTGTAGTCACAATCAACGAAATCTCAAAACAGTGGCCATTTTTACTGATGCATTACTATATATACGTCAAACATCATCACTCCTGTACTAGTTTAAGGGGCACTTGGGTATCTACCGAGTGATATTATCATTATAACTAAGCGCCAAAGCCACAAGGGTCATACAGCGCTTATTAAATGATACTACATACTACTACTATAATCATAACTAAGCGCTAAACCCACAAGGGTCATTATTAAGTGATAAAGATACCGATTCGAGAAATAGTCTCCACAGTAAAGATACCCGAGTTTCTTTCACGTGTGTCATGTTCACTAGAAAGACTATTTGTTCTGTTTAAAGCAAAAGGCAGTCTACAAATAAGTTTGCTGTGCATAGTGTCTTTACGATACAACTTGTTTAGGCTATAGGGCACACTATAAAAAACAATTTATCCTTAGCATTATTGTGTGCATGTCTAGATAAATGCCAAGTCAGATGCTGGGAAGGCAAGACCTGCAAAGCATCCCCTCTTGTGCACGGGAGGAGGAAGGGGATTCAACCCCCAAATAAAACAACTAGACAGATACCCCTAAGCCCCCTCCAGTACAGAAATTCTCCTGCAGCCTAGTCCATGACCAGTATCACTTTTATTACATTCATAAGGAAAGTACTTAACCCATAGGGGTCATGAGGCAGCTGAAAGAATGGAAGGCAATCAGGTTTGACCCAAGCCAATTATTATTATAATAAAAAACCAAGCGCTAAACCCGCTAGGGTCATAAAGCGCTTCAGGGCAGGGGGTGTTGCTGGAGCAGAGTAGCAAGGGTGGGGAGGATAACAGAGGTAGAACATAAGAACGAAGGAACACTACAACAGGCCTACTGGCCCATGCGAGGCAAGTCCAATTCTCCCACCAGCTTAAGCCAATGCCCTAACCTAGTCAGGTCAGGTCACATTCACTTAAGGAAGGAGCACAGCATCTGACCTAGTAGCACAAGCTAGTCAGGTCAAACTCACACCCACTCATGTATTTATCTAACCTATTTTTAAAACTACACAACATCTTAGCTTCTATGACAGTACTCGGGAGTTTGTTCTACTCATCCACAACTCTATACCAAACCAGTGCTTTCCTATATCCTTCCTGAATCTGAATTTTTCCAACTCGAGTCCTGTCTAGGCTAGATATTTTTAGCACGCTATTTACATCCCCTTTATTTATTCCTGTTTTCCATTTATATACCTCAATCACATTCCCCTAATTCTATGCCTTTCTAGAGTGCAGATTCAGGGCCCTCAGTCTATCCTCACAGGGAAGATTTCTGATACATGGGATCAACTTTGTCATCCTCCTTCGTACGTTTTCCAGTGCATTTATATCCATTCTGTAATACGGTGACCAGAACTGTGCAGCATAATCTAAATGAGGCCTAACCAAAGATATATGGAGTTGAAGAACAACCTGAGGATTTCTATTATTTATACATCTTGATATGATGCCAAGGATTCTGTTAGCTTTATTGCGAACACTTATGCACTGTTGTCTTGGTTTCAGATTACTGCTAACCAGAACTCCCAAATCCTTTTCGCAATCAGTAATACATATTAAGATCTACATTTAGTTTATGTGGCATGGTTATTTTCCTGTCCAATATTTAGAACTTTGCATTTGTTTATATTATTATTATTATTATAATCAAAAGAAGCGCTAAACCACAAGGGTTATACAGCGCGGCATTTGTCTATATTAAACTGCATTTGCCACTTCTCCGACCACTGCATCAGTCTATTCAAATCATCCTGGAGTGTTCTAATGTCCTCATTAGAATGAATTGGACGGCTTATTTTGGTGTCATCAGCAAATTTGCTTATGTCGCTATTTATTCCCTCATCTATGTCGTTTATGTAAATTGTGAACAACAAGGGGCCCAACACTGATCCCTGTGGAACACCGCTTGTGACGTGCCCCCATTCCAATTTCTCCCCATTTATGCAAACTCTCTGCTGCTTATTTGTCAACCATGCCTCTACCCAGGAAAAAATTTCTCCTTAAGTTTCCTAAATAACCTCTGATGTGGAACTCTATTGAAAGCCTTACTGAAGTCCATAAACACAATATCATATTCAATACCATGATCTACCTCCTCAAATACCTTAGTGAAAAGTTAGTAAAACTGTGCTGAGATTCATTAATCAATTTATGCCTTTCAAGATGGCTACGAATTGCCTTGGCAATTATTGATTCCATAAATTTTCCCACTATGGAGGTAAGGCTTATTGGTCTATAGTTTGAAGCTAAGGACCTGTCACCTGCCTTGTAAATAGGTATTACATTTGCCATTTTCCACTTGTCTGACACTATGCCAGTTTGTAGTGATTTATTGAAAAGATTAGCCAAAGGTATGCTAAGTTCCTCTTTACATTCCTTAGACAAAGTCTGGGGAAAGTGAATTATTAACCAGAACACAGAAATGTTGTTCAGACAAGAAGTTTTTAAGGAAAAGTGGCAGATTGCCTCAGAGGTCTAAGGAATGAATTTGGGCCAAGATGTTATATGTGTCATACACTTTTTCAAAATAAAAAAAGATTGCAATAACTAAGTGGTTACTAGCAAAGGAATTACAAACATAGGTACTGTATCTAAGTGGAGTAAGGGGTCAATAGTGGAGCGGCCCCTACGAAAGCCAAATTGACTAGTGGAGAGACTGTGTGTGTCTAAATAGCACACCAAGAGTCTATATACTAGATGTTCCATCACCTTGCAAATTACACTGGTAAGAGCAATGGGAAGATTGTGTGAGGCATCATGGCCCAAAGTACCTGGTTTACAAAAAGGCAGAACAACAATTTTCCACAAATGGGGAAGAACCCCTTGTGACCACATAAGATTAAAAAGACGTAAAAGGACTGCAAGGGCTGATGGATATAAATATGTAATGAAGCACACGAATATGAATGCCATCAGGCCCAGCTGCTGACGATTGGCAAGCAATAAGTGTTGACTCCAGTTCTAGAAGTGTAAAAGACACATTATAAGACTTGTCTCTGCTAGAAGAAAAGTGTAAAGGCAGTAACACTTTGATAGACTTGGAGGAAAGAAACGAGGGGCATAGATGGAGCCAGTGAGAGATATGGACAAGTTGATTTCCAATCTCTGCGACAACTCCAAGAAGTCTTGCAATGCTGACACCAGCAACTCGAAAAATGGGAGCTGGGTCTGATGAGTACTTGCCACTCAATTTCCATCATTTTTCAAACTGCACTCATAGAGGAAGCCGAAGTAACAGTAGAAATATAATCCTGCCAACAAGTGAGTTTAGCTTATAGACGACACAATGGGCAACCGCTCTCACCCGCTTAAAATCAAGAGTCACTCTGTGGTCTCATTGTAACGATATTGGCACCATGCAGCACGTTTCAAATGTATTGCACAGGTTACAAGCAGAAAACCAACCAGGTATGCATTTCTGAGAGTGCCTACTCGAGGTTTGAGGGACAATGTGAAGCCATGGTTAAAACTGAGGACAAAAATAGTTGTAATAGCTCATCAGTGGAGGACAAAGAAGGTTCTTCACGAATAACAGTTTGATGCGAGTAAAGGTACCAACTCACCCATTCAAATTGCCAATGTGGGCTTCAAGGAGAGCGAGAATATGAATGGGAAGTAAGGAAGATAGGAAAATGATCGCTGTCATGTAAATCTGGGAGCACAGAAAAGGTAAAGTCAAGTGCAGTTAATAAGGAGCAAACAGAGAGATCAGTGGAAGAGGGGAATTGAGTGCGAGGGTCAACATGGGTGGGAGTATCCGTATTTAAAACATGGAGGGGAAGAGAAGAGCCTCTGATTGCCACGAGTCACAGCGAAACCCTTCCCCTTCCCCGAGGAAATGATGAGAATTAAAATAACCTAATAAGAGAAGAGGTGGCAGTAAGGAAGAAATCAGAAATGCAACATCTGGAATAGATAATGCTCGAGGAGAAAGATACAAAGAGCAGATTGTATATCACTTGATGAAGTATATGCAGGCTGCAGTGTAATACAGCGAAGTATGAAGAAAAATCTGACGGTGTGGTATACTGGTGTGTACAAGAAGAGCACTTCCATTAAAAGTTCCATCAGGAAAAGGATTTGATGAATGCAATAAAATATAGCCTGAGACAGGATGAATAATAGTGGAGCACAATTTAGGTTCTTGTAAACCAGACACAAACAGGGGAAAACTGGGACAGCAACACCTGAAGCTCACCCCGATTACCCGAGGCCTCAAACATTTCACTGTAAACAAGTCGTGATTTACGAAGAAAAGTATACTGGTAACATGAAGCAGTAGGTGTTTATGGACTAGGAGGGTTAGTAAAGTCTACATGTGGAGGTAGCGGAAAATGGGAAAGCAGTGAAGGACTGGGATGCTGTGAAGTGAGGAGTTGTGTACAGTGGACCCTCGGTTAACGAAAGGTCCCGTTAACGAAAATTTCAGAAAACGAAAGCTTTTTTCGTAATCGGTTAGTGAAAAATTCCTCGGTTACCGAAAGGTATTAGACGTGTCCGCCTGCTCCGCGCAAGCGCAGGACGCCAGTGAAGCGTTGTTTACCATTGAGAGAACATTACCTAGCGTGCTCTTTCAAAGATTCACAATATATTTGGTGTCTTTTTTGGTGGTTTAGTTATTGCCACTGTGAAATAAGTCACCATGGGTCCAAAGAAGCTTCCTAGTGGCACCCCTGTGGTAAAGAGAGTGAGGAACACCATCGAACTGAAGAAGGAAATCATAGAAAAATATGAGAGTGGTGTACGTCTGAGTGATCTTGCCAGGATGTACAAGAAAAATCCATCTACTATCGGCACTATCCTGGCACAGAGAAATGAGATCAAGGAAGCTAATGTTGCAAAAGGGGTTAATTTGTTAACAAAACAAAGATCGAAAACAGTGGATGAGGTTGAGTTGTTGTTGTTGGTGTGGATTCATGAAAAACAGAGAGCGGGTGATAGTATTTCTATGGCGAAATACTTCCAGGACTCTGAACTCTGCTTGGAGACCACTGTGGCCGGATTGTGTCAAAGAGAGGAATTTTGAAGGATTTGAGGCTGACCCTGACCCTGACGACCCTGTGCCTGTTGTGGAACATGTTGTGGAAGATATTGTGGAATTGGGGAACAGCCTGGGGTTGGAGGTGAGTGGTGAGGATGTGGAAGAGTTGGAGGAGCACAGGATAGAGCTAACAACTGAAGAGCTGCAAGAGCTTCATCTGGAACAGCAACAGACCACAGCTGAGGTTATTGCTTCACAGGAAGAGAGAGAGAGAATAAGGAGGTGCCTTCTTCAGTGCTTAAGGAGATGTGTACAAAGTGGAATGAGTTGCAGACATTTGTTGAAAGATACCACCCTGAGCAAGCTGAAATGAGCCTTCTGTGCAACCACTTCAGTGACAGAGCCATGTTGTACTTCAGAAAAGTGTTGAAGAGTCGCCAGAAACAGAGGACTCTGGACAGCTACTTCACCAGGCAGGGGTCTAGTGACTCTCAAGCTGGTCCTAGTGGCATTAAAAGACCAGAAGGAAGTAACCCCAGAGAGGGACTTGTCACCTGAAGTCCTTTTGAAGGGGATTCCCCTTCCAACCACTAACACCTGCTCAGTCATCATCTATACTATCTTCCAGATGCCTGCAAGTCTCTTCAATAAAGGTAAGTAAATGTTAATTTTTTTTATTTTGAGTGATTATTTTTTTGTGGAACGAATTAATTGTATTTACATTATTTCTTATGGGAAATAAGGTTTCAGATAACGAAAGATTCAGATTAAGAAAGAGCTCCTGGAACGGATAAATTTCGTTAACCGAGGGTCCACTGTACATGTTTTAGAAAAGTGAGGAAGAGGAGTGATGGGAGGCAGATTGGTGTCCATTATTGGTTTTGTCTCCTCAGTATATTCAGAGATAGCTACAAGCATTTAAGAGGACAAGGAAGTTGCAGGTACAGTGGACCCCCGGCTAACGAAAGGATTAGATAACGAAAAAATCGCTTAACGAAAGCTTTTTTCGCTCTCGGATAGGGAAAAAAAGCTCGGATAGCGAAAAAAGCTCAGATAGCGAAACATATTAGACCTGTCTGCCTGCTCCGCGCCTGTGCAGGACGGCCGCCAGTGAAGCATTGTTTACCATTGAGAGAAGATTACCTAGCGTGCTCTTTCAAACATTCGCAATACATTTGGTGTCTTTTTTGGTGGTATATAGTGGTTGTCACTGTGAAATAAGTCACCATGGGTCCAAAGAAGCTTCCTAGTGGCACCCCTGTGGTAAAGAGAGTGAGGAACACCATCGAACTGAAGGAGATTGTTGAAAAATATGAGAGTGGCGTACGTCTGAGTGATCTTGCCAGGATGTACAAGAAAAGTGCATCTACTATCGGCACTATCCTGGCAAAGAGAAATGAGATCAAGGAAGCTAATGTTGCAAAAGGGGTTGATATGTTAACGAAACAAAGATCGAAAACAGTGGATGAGGTTGAGAAGTTACTGATGGTGTGG
This sequence comes from Cherax destructor, assembly GCA_009830355.1. NCBI lineage: Eukaryota > Metazoa > Arthropoda > Malacostraca > Decapoda > Parastacidae > Cherax > Cherax destructor. Next base: position 897 of record WNWK01004986.1, on the reverse strand, counting down.
ATCAATGAAAAACAGATAGCGGGTGATAGTATTTCCATGGTGATAATTTGTGAAAAGGCAAGGAAGTTGCACGCAGTTCTTAAGAACATAAGAACATAAGAATGGAGGAACACTGCAGAAGGCCTACTGGCCCATACAAGGCAGGTCCTTATCAAAACCACCACTACCTAAGAATTTATTCCCGTACTCACGACACAAATCAAACCCAGCCCCTCCCACTCATATATTTGTCCAATCTCTTTTTAAAGCCACCCAAGGTCCTAGCCTCTATCACCCTACTCGGAAGATTGTTCCACGCATCTACAACTCTGTTCGAAAACCAGTACTTGCCTATGTCCTTTCTAAATCTAAATTTATCCAATTTAAATCCGTTATTTCTGGTTCTTACTTGGTTCGATATCCTCAGTATTTTATTAATATCTCCTTTGTTTATGCCCATCATCCACTTGTACACCTCGATGATATCTCCCCTCATTCTACGTTTCTCCAGAGAGTGGAGATTCAACGCTCTAAGTCTATCTTCATACGGGAGATTTCTTATACTGTAAATCATTTTAGTCATTCTTCTTTGTATGTTCTCCAATGAATCTATATCCATCCTGTAGTAAGGAGACCAAAACTGAGCTGCATAATCCAAATGAGGTCTCACTAGTGATGTATAGAGCTGTAAAATGATGTATAGAGCTGTCAAGACAATGCCTGCAACCAGTGGTGAGGCGAGTGATTTTAAAGCCAGTAAAGGCTGGTTTGACAGGTTTAAGAAACGTAGTGGCACACACAGTGTTGTGAGGCATGGTGAGGCAGCCAGCTCAGACAAACGTGCAGCTGAAAAATTTGTGCAGGAATTCCAGGGGTTCGTAGACACTGAAAATTCGAACCCCAACAAGTGTTTAATTG